>VDFB02091927.1:0-285221 GCA_007258455.2 Sequoia sempervirens | reverse complement strand
AAATGGACCATGCTAGAAGAACAAAAATTCTGCACAATCATAGCCAACCTTGAAAGTCGCCTATCATTCCATCTCAAAGTTTAGGGTATCACTACATATGATCAATTGATCTCCAAGGTGCTTAGGATCAAAAGAGCCCTTGTGACTCAACCCATTGAATCAACATCATATCACGAACCGCAAAACAACCGCATGTCATCAAACTACAATGATAAACCTCGCACATGGGTGAGAAAAAAAAATGTCACTAATGATGGTGTCATATATGCCAAGGTGGTCATTAGTGGTCCATGCCAAAACACATCCACACAAAAAATCCAAACACCAAATCAGAACACTCATCACACAACATACCAACCCAATAATCCCACCATTAATAACCTCAATGACCAAAGAGGACCACCTCAATGCAGAACATACCCCAAATGAAAATACACTACTTTGGGGGAACCACTTGAGGACATCATGAAAAATCTAATCGACGAAAAACTCATCCAAGCTCCTAAATTTGAGAATTATCAAGAACCTAATGTCAAACCTCCTTGGTAAAATGAAAATCAACTATGTGAGTTCCATAAAATCAAAGGCCACACCACAAACAATTGTATGAGACTCAAGAACATCATCCAATATCTCATTGACAAAAGAATCATAAATGTGGAAACACCTACTGGGAATCAGGATCTTAAAATCTACACGAATCCGATGCTAAATCATGGCAACAAAGGGAATAACAAGGATAAAGGAAAAGGCAGTGTAAAACATGTATATGAAACAGTTGTTGCCAAACTCAATGAAAAATGCATGGTCATCACCATCAAGAGCGCTCATGCCGAAGACTGTGGAGTCACCACAAGAGGCAGAAAAGTCACCATTGCAGGATCATCCCAACCAGTAGGTGCGTTCCATTGTTGCGTTTATTACGCGCCTCTGCATGTCTTCTCGCTGCAATCCAAGGAGCTGTTCGCTGCAATGTTGTGAAACAACTCGAAAGAGGCCAGCGCACATCTCCATCATGGGTTACAGCCAAAAAATCTCATCGGCATAAAGAATCCTTGGGAAACGGTGGCCTCATCCACTATCCCACAGGACAGCGATGCAGAACAATTCCTAGCTATGGTCGAAAACATCATAACACCTAATCTCCTTACGTTTTCTGACCAAGATTTTCCCACCCAACCATCTCACAATCGTGCACTTCACTTGGAGGTCATTGTGAACAAGAGAAAAATCAAAAGGGTCTTGGTGGATGGAGGTGCAGGTTTGAACATCTGTTCTCTTAGCCTCATCAAACAGTTGAAAATATCAGAAGATTCCATGGACAAAGGCAAGGGCATCACAATAAGAGCATACGATGACCAAGAAAGAGTGTCTCAGGGCACAATCAAACTCCCTATTCAAGTAGGGCCAATGCTCATGGAAACCACTTGTCAGGTCTTGGACCTTGACTTGCCATTCAATATTCTCCTGGGATGCCCATGGATCCATGCGATGAAAGTCGTAGCATCAACTTTCCACCAATGTGTGAAATTCACACATAATGGACAAGAGGTTACCATCCACAGAGATCCCAAGCCATTCTCATATTGCAAGAATCTTGAAGCCAAATATTACAAAATCCCCCAAGTGCCAAAGAATGGCGAGGGCCCATCCACATCATACATCGACCCTGGCACCCTCATGTCCACTTCTGCAACATAGACACCTACCACTCCCACCATTCCTACCATCTCCGACATCAAGCTCATCATCCAGGAGGACGGTTGAGGAAGATATAGGCTCCCTAATAATGCTTTTATGATAGGAGAGTTCCCACAATCTCCTAGATCATGGGGACACCCGCGAGAAAATCATGCTTCTACATCGCAAACAAATCTTGAGGATTATCCTAAATTCACAAGCTGGGGAGAGCTTGGTCAAGAGGTTATTGAGATAGATCCATCCCACATGCTGCATCGAGATGAAAGACCGACACCTAAATTACCAATGGATGAGACAAGCAAGGGCCTACAAATGATGCTTGTGATGGGCTATGACCAAAATCAAAGACTGGGACAAAATGACAATGGGCTCAAAATACCTATCATGCTAGAGACGTGACCCATAACAAACCTTGGTCTTGGATGTGCCACTCTGAGAATAACCATACGTGGCCGAAGTCCTCCAGTTAGAGCTGCTAATGTTTCTCCTCAGCCAGTAATAGTACAACTACACTCACCAATAGTCACAGGTAGGGACACATAATTTTATAACCGAGCCCTATATTAGTAGTGATGACGAAGATACCTTATCCAATCTACCTAGGCTATTCGAAGATACTGGCTCGCACTCACAAAAGGATATGAATATCACAGTAAAACTTTCCTGGGAATTGGACATTCTGACAGGTGACTAATATCTCTCTGTGGACGTTCATTTACTTGTCAAACCAGGGGACATAGACTTTAAATGGCGCAGCAAAATATATGCACTAGGAATTTGCTTTGGTCAAATCTTAGCAAAAATACATACTGGAAAGAAATTCTATCTAAGCTACAAAATGGTAATGCAGAATTCTTTAACTCAACTATGCTTGATTAAAACAGAAACCGTAACAACTACGACTGAAGCACAAACCATGAACTGGCCTTATGCTGCAGGAACAGTCACAGGAATGGACTCTCTATGCTGCAGGAGCAGTGTAAGACTGAGTTTGCATAAAAACTTCAAAAGATGAAAGCTAACTGGATATCAACAGAAAAGAATATCTAACTAATTAACTACAGATACTTACTAAGTGGGCCCCCTTAGCAAGCATCTATTGATTACACAGATGCTGAACTCAGAACTTCATCGATCTTTATTCATGAAAACAGAATGAAATACATTGTTTTGTTGATGTGAAAACTAACAACGAACTCTGCTTCTGGTCAAACAGATTCTATCTTTCATTATCATACTAATTCTTACATGATACTTGCTACTCTATTTCTATCTTACCCTAAAAATCATCTATTACTCATTCTATTCATCCTCTTCTACTCTCTCACGTAGGAGGAGTATCTTATTTTTAAAACAGAAGAACAACTAACTAACTAACTTCATCAAAGAAAGACGTGGAAGTAAAGTGTATCCCTAAATCAAGGAACAAACTTCATAAATGAATTTATGTGTTCAACCCGATTCAGAGAGAATCTAGCGCTCCACTCTTTCTAGATTGACTTATCATTAAAAATCTTTCCAAATTGGTTTTGGTCAAAGAGTTTTCGCCGAAGCTTCCTCAAAGTCGTGCAGGAAATGGACTTTACTACAAGGTCGAGATCGGCTGCGCTTGACTCGATCATTCTTCAACAATCTGTGAAACAAAAGGTAACAGACGCGCAAGAAAAGGCATATGGCACATACACAATATCTATTCATTAATCACACATTTTAAATCTACTTCACCATTCAAAAATTGTATACGATATACCAGCCATTTTCGAGAGTCAACAGGGCAATAAATGCAATCAAGTCAACACAATAGGCTGTAGGAATATAAAAGTGTCTTGCTACAGGATATCCCCATAATAGGTTTCAACAAAGTTTAAACAGCCGTGAAATAGCAAAAATAAAGTCATTTAAAAGTTTATCATAACATCAAATTATGAGCATATTTTAGGCTCATCACTTCCCCCTACTTAGCCCAATGCTAGTCCTCCAGCATTAACTTTTCTGGTGGTTTCTCTGAAGTCAGTAGTGTCTACATGACTCTGGAATGGATGTCTAAACCTGTAATAGAATCCTCTGAAATCCTGGCACCTTTCATATCTTTGGTCTTCTAATTCACTGTTAAGATTTGTAGCCTAATGAGGATACAGGGGCCACATTAGCACAGGGGGTCTGAATGTTAGTGGCAGCCACAGTTCAAATCTTGTTTGAAGTCCCAATTGAATATATCTGCTGGTTTGTTTGAGTGCAGCTGTAAAGTTTAGGGGACCATGTGGTTCTGACTTCCTTAACCCAACAGTTAATTTTTCCCATCTTTTATCAGTTCTGGTATATGCTAATCTCCAAAATGAATATTGTTGTGCCTGGAATTCATCATATACTCGCTTTCTGATGTCAAATATTTTTGCTCTGGCTGAAACATTATTAATACCATATGTCAAAGCAAACCAATCTTTCAGCATTGCATGTGGGTTTGAACTTTGAGAGCGTAATGGAACAAGCTCTGTTTTCTCAATTTCCTCATACGTTTCCCACTGCCTGCCATAATTCACCTCATTTGCTGCCCATGACATAAATGCTCTCAAATGAATATCACCAATGTATAGAAGAGGATTCCATTTTGTTTCAAATGGTATTAAAAAGCCATGCAAATAGAATTCACACAGAGAATTCCTTAACCAATTAGGGGCTGCTTGATATGCTTCATAAAATTCTTTGGCAGAATGAATTATAGGGTCTTGGTTTCTAGAAATTCTCATCAATTGAAACCATAAAAACTATTTTTTAAGGCACATAGCATAGACTCTGGGTGGCAGTCTGCATTCCATAATTTGACCAGTTACCTTTAGCATTTCATCCATTTTGGCTTTCAACTCAACAATTTCCTATTTCTGACTTTCAATTTTCTTCTTCAATTTCTTCTTTTCTACTTGCCACAGACTTTGTTGCATGTCAGTCTGGGCAATGTGTCGAAAAGTCACAGTTTGCAGTGTAACTGTTTCCCAATTATTTTTAACAAATTCCAGAAACTCAATTAAAAATGTCCTCTTATACACAACAATGGCTTTGCAAATTGTGGAGTGAAATGCAACTTCATTAGGCACATTCAGTTGTTCAGCCTGTTCTTGTTCTTGCTGCAGGATAAATTCTTCTTGTTGCTGCGGCAGAGAAGTCTGTGCTTCCTCCGAGAATTGCATAGCAGCAGTAGCCAGATCATCAAGATTTGGCAACTCGTGCCCATTATGCCCTGCTTCTTTTATCTCTACTTGTTCTTCTTCAGGAATGAGCAAACTCTGAGCAGCATTCTTAGATTCATTCTGAGAAATATTAAATTCAGATTCAACAGACCCTTCTAAAATTACAATCACCTCAGGTTGCGGTGCAACAGGGGAGGTCCTAGATTGTTTCCTTGTGGAAACCCTTCTTGGTACTGATGTGGCTACAGGGGGTGTTCCGGTAGCTTTTCTTTTTCTTGTTTGTTTAGGGGGCTCTGCCCTACCAGAGGATGATGGTGAACTGGTAATATCAACAACTGTTGTTGTAGGAGAAACTACTGCAGGGGAAGGTGCTGCAGGAGAGGAGCATTGCCTTTTCTGAGAACGAGGGTCAGATTCTGGGGACCCTTCTGCCTTTGATTTTTCTTTCTCCCTCCTAGCGGCAGACCTAGTTTGTACCCTAGTAGAGGATTTAGCTGTGATAGCTACAGGATCAGGTGCTACAGGAGTAGTGACCCTTGCCCTCTTCCACTGGTAGATGCAATTTTTTTCTTCTTTCTTCGAGGCT
Source organism: Sequoia sempervirens (assembly GCA_007258455.2). Lineage (NCBI taxonomy): Eukaryota > Viridiplantae > Streptophyta > Pinopsida > Cupressales > Cupressaceae > Sequoia > Sequoia sempervirens. The sequence goes on along the minus strand of VDFB02091927.1, from coordinate 279,749 downwards.
ATGGGGTAATTACCCTAGGGGGTTGTGGAGGTTGCAAACTCTTTTGGGAAATAAATTGTTGCCAGGAGAGAGGTGAGACGTCTCTCAAAGAGCGCTCAATCAGTAATTTAATAAGGCCATGATGAGTGACAAAGTTATCTTTCCCTTGTTGAGTTCCATGGGCACTTTGCTCTAAAAACTTTAACAAGAAATTTGGAACATTCACAGCCAACCCATGCCTTATATGGCTTAATAATTTAAAATGATGAGAATGCAGGTAGGAAAAATGGCCTTCATAGGTTAAATACCTCATTATATAAGTGGCATACTCTGAATATGGAAGAGGCAGTGACACACGCTTGCATCCTTGGTTGGAGACTTCCAGAGGTCCATCAGCAGACATTGAAAAGTCAGCCCTTGCAGCTGCAGCATCTGAAGAAAAGTTTTCTCCAACGGCTGGGAGCCCGGTTACCTCAGCAATTCTATCTTTGGTTGCAACAACTGTTAAACCCCATACGGTGGCTTCTCCTTCAGAAAGTGTTCTCAAAAATTCTGTCACAGCCTCCTCATCAAAATCATTTAAACTCAGAAAATAATTTAACCATCCACAGAGGCTAAATGCTTGGACTGTCTGTGGGTTTTGCAACAACAATTCATGAGCTACAGGCTCATGTCGCACCAACTGACCACCCATGTTTGCAGTGTTTCTAGCTGAACTCAATTTCTTGCTGAAGATTCAAATTCTTTATTTCCCTTTTTGTTCTGGTTTTTCTCTGTCAGGCCACCACATTTCTTTCTTTTTTCCAAAAATGAACTTTTTTAAACAAACAGTCTTAATCGTAGTTTGCAAGAAAAAAATGCATTAAAGAAGGTCATGCAATCACGTTTGGAAAGTACCAGAAATATATTAAAGAAAGATTATTTTGCAGTTATGGCAGCGGCGAAAAGACAGGTTTCAAACGATGGATTACCCCGCCCCCTACTTAAAGGATGACATGTGTCCTCACATGTACTAAAGAACAGGTAGAGACTCGGGGGATAATGACCGGTACATGCATAGCAGTAATTGAATAGAATGAAATACATCAAATATGCGATAAAAAAAGATATGGCATACCTTTAGTAATTGCACATACGTGTGAAGAAAGATGATGGTGCTGCATGAATTGACAAGTTGGAAGATATCTTAATTAAGGTTGATGTGGACGGATGAAGTGGATGGGTGACGTGGGCGGATGAAATGTACGAATGAAATGGATGGATGGGATGGATGGATGGAAGGTAAAGAAGTGAGATGGGGGCGATAAATGAAAATGGAGAAAAAAGACTTTTCTTAAAAAGAAAACCTTTATTATGGGCATGATTTTTGAAAATTACGAGAACGCTGTAGGAGAAAGGCTACAGCCTTCGGCTGTAGGAAGAGTAGCGGGAGGAACCTGAATGAACTGCTTCATGAAGTCTTCCTTGGAAACTAGCTTATGGTATAGTCAGAGTCAGTGGCCATTGACGAGCAATTTGAAACGGACTGGATCAATTGTGACCAGCTGCACAGCTCCATTGTCAAACACATTTTCAACTTCATAGGGGCCAAGCCAGTGTGTTGTGAGTTTACCCTGGTTTTCTTGGTACCTGGAATCATATAACAGAGCTCAATCTCCAGTAGAAATTTTTTTGGTTTTGATGTGCTGATCATGCCATTTCTTTCTCTGCTATTGGATTACTTCTGTATGCTGCAGGGAGGCTTTTCTCATTGCGTCCAAAGCATTTAGCTGCAGGAGACAGTCCTTCTGTGCTTCAGATAAGTCTATGTTGAGTTCAAGAACTGTCCCCAAAGTTTTATGTTCAAATTCAATGGGTAACATAGCTGTTTTCCCATAGAGCAACTCAAAAGGTGTAAACCCAGTTGTTGTTTTCCATGTAGTTCTGTAAGCCCAAACTGCTTCAGGAAGTCTATTACTCTAGTCTTTCTTATGAATCTGCACTATCTTTGTGAGGATCGCTTCAATTTCTTTGTTTTGTTACCTCCGCCTGACCATTGGCTTGAGGATGATAAGGGCTGGATTTCCTATGTTTGATCTTATAGTCATTCATAAGTGCAGTGATCAGATTTGATGTAAACTGAGCTCCTTGATCAGTTACAAGCTCTCTGGGAACTCCAAATTTGGTGAAAACTTGTTCATACAAAAATTTAGCAACTTTGTTATCTCAGGCATTGGTCATAGCTTTTACCTCGACCCATTTTGTGACATAATCTGTGCAAACTAGAATGTATGACTTTCTGTTTGATGGTGGATCAATTGGCCCCAAAAAATCCATCCCCCATTTATCAAAAGGGGTGACTATTACCTGCGGATATAGTGGCATTTCATCTGACTTAGTTGGTCTTCCCATACGTTGGAATCTGTCACACTTCCTTGTATATGCCACATCATCCTTTTGTAATGTTGGCCAGTAATACCCTGTTGTAAGAACTTTCATTGCTGTTCTTTTTGCTGCAAAATGCCCCCCACATGGTTCATCATGGAAAGCATGCAAGATATCATAAGTCTTATCTTCTCTTACACATATTCGCATTACTTGATTAGGTCCAGTATAAAACAAACAATTGGCAATCCAGGTAAAGTTAAAACTTTTCTCTATCAACAACTTCTTTTCTTTTGGGGAAAAATGAGCTGGTATTCTGTTTGCTGCCAGATAATTAGCAATGTCTGCATACCAGGGTGTATGTGCAGCAATGGAAAACAAGTGTTTATCTGGGAATCTATCATCAATGACCTCATGTTCCTCAGATACAGTTGATTGAATTCTTTATAAAAAGTCAGCTACAGCATTAGCTCTTCCTGGTTTGTCAATGATTGTGATATCAAATTCTTGTAACAACAGGAGCCATTGTGCCAATCTACCAGAAATGGCAGGTTTGTTCATCAAGTACTTGATTGCTGCATGGTCAGTGTGGATGAATATCTGATAACCTGTGACATAATGCCTAAATTTATTCAAAGCATACACTACTGCAAGCAATTCCTTTTCTGTAACAGTATAGTTGAGCTCACGACCTTAAAGGTTTTTGCTGATAAAGTAGATAGCATGCTCAATTGAATTTTCTTTTTGACTTAAAAGCTGCTATACCAAAATCAGATGCATCAGCATGTATGTGAAAAGGCAGGTTCCATTTTGGACCTTGAAGAACAGGGGCTTTAGTAAGCAAGTCTTTTAGCTGTAGGAAGGATTTTTGCAGGCCTCGGTCCACTCAAATTGGGAATCCTTTGTTAACAAAGCATAAAGTGGACTGGCAATTTTACTAAAGTCTTTTATAAACCTTCTATAATACCCTGCATGACCAAGAAAACTTCTAACATCTTTTTGTTTTGCAGGAGTTTGTAAATTCTGAATAACTTCAATTTTAGCAGGGTCAACCTGAATTCCATTCTTTGAAATATGATGACCTAAAACAATACCTTCTTCCATCATTAGAAAGCACTTTTCACTGTTTAGAGACAAATTTTTCTCTCTACACCTTTTTAATACTTTTTCTAAATTCACCAGTGCTTCTTCAAATGTGACTCTATATGTAGTGAAATCATCCATATAAATCTCCATACATTCATGAGATATATCAGCAAATATACTAATTACTGCTCTCTGAAATGTTGCTGGTGCATTGCATAAGCCAAAAGGCAAGACCGAATAAGCAAATGTCCCCCATGGACAGGTAAAAGTGGTCTTGTCTTGATCTTCAGGGGCAATTTTTATCTGATTATACCCATTGTAACCATCTAAGAAGGAAAAATATCTTTTTACCAGACAGTGAATCTAGTACTTGGTCTACAAAAGGTAATGGAAAGTGATCTTTTTAGTGGCATTGTTCAACTCTCTGTAATCTACACATACTCTCCATTTTCCTCCTTTCTTGGGGACAATGACTAATGGAGAAACCCATTGGCTGTTAGAAATTGGGTAAATAAAACCAGCATCAAGCAACTTTTGAAGTTCTTTTTTCACTATTTCTCTAAGTGTTGGATTTACTCTTCTCTAAGGTTGTCTAACTGGTAAACAATCTTCTTTGATATATATCCTATGAGTACAAACTCGAGGATCTATTCCTTGCATGTCCCCATATTCCCATGCAAAAGCTTTATGCTGTTCTTGTAGCATTTTTAATAAGTCAGCCTCTTGAGACTGTGACAACTTGCTATTAACATTCAAACAATGATCTGGAGACAATTCTATCTGCTTAATGAGATTACTCATAGAATCAATAGGTAATGTTTGTACCTCTTGTGGAAGCAAGTTATGAAAAATTGTCAGAAGTTTAGGCAATGAACTCTCGGAATCTAGCTGTTGCAGGAAACATTGATGCTGGCTGCCACTTGGATCAGATAAACTATCTGTATTAAGATTGAATTGCAGAATTTGAAAAAGCAAAGCATCTTCACTTTGAAGTTGAGAGAATGGATCATTTTGAAGCATCATCAATTGAGCCAAAGAATTGGCTTCTTCAGTTTCTTCTCCCACATCTAGCGAAACAGGTTAGAACAAATCTGCTTGAGGTTTAGCAGGCGGATACAAAGCCAATTTCTTTGTGGACTGCCCATCAGAAATGGTCATATCTCTAGAACGAAATCCTATAAAAGCATCAGCAGTTGCTAACCATGGCCTACCAAGAATAACTAGATACCCTCCTAAAGTTGCCTTAACTGATAATATTGTAAAATCAGCAGGATACTCCCAAGATTCAAGAGTGACAATTACATCTTCTACCATCCCATCAGGTTTGACTGTGGAGCTGTCTGCAAGCTACAGAACTGTGGGTGTAGACCTAATGTTTGAAATATTCAAGGAGTCCATAGTATGTTTTGTCATTACATTAATGGCAGCTCCTAAATCAATCAAAACATTTTTTACAACTTGGCCATTTATATGTATCTGTACTACAGGGCTTCTAGGGTCAATATACTTTGGAATGACTACATTTCCCAACATTATATCAGCCAATTTCCCTAAGACATGAATTGTTTGGGGGTCCATTTTCTTTCATCCAGGCTTCTTCAAACAAGCTTCTTTAATAGCTTTTCCAAAAATGGGAACATCTTTAATAGCCTGAAACAAAGGAATTTGAATTTGCACATTTTTGAGCTGATCTAGAATGTCAAAAGTGGGTTCTTCCATGAGTTTAGATTCAGTACTTTGCAACCTCTGAGGAAAAGGTGGTTTATCTTGTTTCTGCAAAACAGGTTCCGTAGAAACTGTATCAGGTATAGACATATGCTCAGTGGAAATAGCAGGTGCATTAGATTCTTCAAGGGGTGAATCAGATATTTCTGTAATTAGAGGTGGTTTGGGAGCAGGTAAAGTAGTTTCATACCTCAGATGGATGTCATTAACATTTAAGGCATAAGCTTGATATTGGTTGGCTTCAGAAATATACACAGGTTGTTGAGGCTGTTGTTGTTGCTTATTATTGGGATTAGGCAATGGCTGGGCAGGCATAGGTGTTTGCTTTGGAGGTCCAGGATTTGTGGTAGTTGCTGCAGGAGGCGGCATAAGGGCCTGTTGTTGTGGCTGTGGAGGCTGCAGGAACCCAGGAGACTGGTTTTGCCATTGTTGAGGACCTCTCCATTGAGGATTTTGTTGCCAATTTCCTGAAGGTGGGGTCCATTGACCTTGTGGCTGCTGCCAACCTCCTTGAGGAGATTGCCACTATGGGGTTTGATAATTAGGCCAACTTGGTTGAGGCGGATTCCATGGTGGTGGTGGTCCGTATGCTTGTTGCCATTGGTTATTATAGCCAGAATAGGAATTACCAAAAGTTAAAGGGTCTTAAGGCATACCTTGCCTTTGGGCCCATGGTCTCCTTTGTGCAACAAAGAACACTTGATCATCACCTTCCACTGGTTTGAAATCAGTAGGCAGTTGTCTGGCTTCCAGATTAGCCACCATCTTGCATCTGCAATCACGCTTCTTTTGTCTACAGTATGGACAGAACTCAGCCAAAGCTACCTCAGCGTTTGCATATTTTTTCTGAGCTTGCATAGTATCCAATTGTGTAGCCATATTATTAATGATGTCCTGCTTGAAATCAGATAGCAGATTTGTGATCTCCATCCGGGAAACTCCACCAGAAGAAGACTTCCCCATTGAAGCATGATGACCTCAACCTTTCTTAACTATTGCTCGACAGTAGTTAAGACATATCTTCTGTATATCATCCCAAGGCAGTTGAGTTATATCACCTCCTCCCATTAGGTCCAGGGCGTCAATATAGGTATCACTGATTCCCCTTAGAAAAAGTAGTTTCTGAGAGTCCTCATTAAGAGTATGGTTTGAGTTTCTTTTTAATGAAAACAAAAACCTTGAAATATAATCTTCCAGAATTTCATCCTCCTTCTGCTGAATTCAGAATATGTTATCACCTTTGCTGGCACTCTTACAATATTCCTTATACTTTTTAAGGAATTTTGTCTGCATGGCTGCCCAACTATTTACAACGGCTCTTCCCAGACTCATGAACCATCTGAGAGCTCCCTCCTTCAAAGTGGAAGGAAATAGCTTCAGTTTATGAGCGTCTGTGTTGTAGTCATAACTATGATAGAGGACATCAAATTCAAACAAAAAGGTTTTTGGGTCTTCTGTGACCAGGCCATAAAACTTTGGAAGCAAGGAAGAGGGGATGTTTTTAAGATTGTCAGTATCTTGTTGGGGAACAATGGGAAACTCAAATGCAGGAGGTGGATTATTACGTGGATTATTTGCCATGTCTGGGTGCTGGAATAGTAGACCAAATGGGTTTTCCTCAGGTTCGTTATCAGTTGGGTCAAATGGTAGTTCAATAAACAGATTTTCAGGGAGGAACCTTCCCAATGCGTCTCTTCTTCTATGCATGCAATACGGTGAGTAATGGCTTGAAATATTTTGAAATTTTTTTGACTAACAGACTAAACTAATGCTTAAAATGACTTTGTCAGACTCCTAGTTAGACGACATCCCCGACAACGGTGCCAAAAATGGCTCGCACTCACAAAAGGATGTGAATATCACAGTAAAACTTTCCTGGGAATTGGACATTCCGATAGGTGACTAATATCTCTCTGTGGACGTTCATTTACTTGTCAAACCAGGGGACGTAGACTTTAAATGGCACAGCAAAATAGATGCACTAGGAATTTTCTTTGGTCAAATCTTAGCAAAAATACATACTGGAAAGAAATTCTATCTAAGCTACAGAATGGTAATGCAGAATTCTTTAACTCAACTATGCTTGATTAAAACAGAAACCGTAACAACTACGACTGAAGCACAAACCATGAACTGGCCTTATGCTACAAGAACAGTCACAGGGATGGACTCTCTATGCTGCAGGAGCAGTGTAAGACTGAGTTTGTATAAAAACTTCAAAAGATGAAAGCTAACTGGATATCAGCAAAAAAGAACATCTAATTAATTAACTACAGATACTTACTAAGTGGGCCCCCTTAGCAAGCATCTACTAATTACACAGATGCTGAACTCAGAACTTCATCGATCTTTATTCATGAAAAAAGAATGAAATACATTGTTTTGTTGATGTGAAAACTAACAACGAACTCTGCTTCTGGTCAAACAGATTCTGTCTTTCATTATCATACTAATTCTTACATGATACTTGCTACTCTATTTCTATCTTACCCTACAAATCATCTATTACTCATTCTATTCATCCTCTTCTACTCTCTCACGCAGGAGGAGTATCTTATTTTTAAAACCGAAGAACAACTAACTAACTAACTTCATCAAAGAAAGACATGGAAGTAAAGTGTATCCCTGAATCAAGGAACAAACTTCATAAATGAATTTATGTGTTCAACCCGATTCAGAGAGAATCTAGCGCTCCACTCTTTCCAGATTCACTTATCATTAAAAATCTTTCCAAATCGGTTTCGGTCAAAGAGTCTTCGTCGGAGCTTCCTCAAAGTCGTGCAGGAAATGGACTTTACTGCAAGGCCGAGATCGGCTACGCTTGACTCGATCATTCTTCAACAACCTGCGAAACAAAAGGTAACAGACGCGCAAGAAATGGCATATGGCACATACACGATATCTATTCATTAATCACACATTTTAAATCTACTTCACCATTCAAAAATTGTATACGATATACTAGCCATTTTCGGGAGTCAACAGGGCAATAAATGCAATCAAGTCAACACAATAGGCTATAGGAATATAAAAGTGTCTTGCTATAGGATATCCCCATAAAAGGTTTCAACAAAGTTTAAACAGTCGTGAAATAGCAAAAATAAAGTCATTTAAAAGTTTATCATAACATCAAATTATGAGCATATTTTAGGCTCATCAGATACCACCCTGTGTATAATTAGTACCATATCCTTTGAACCAGATAGTCAAAATCATGAGATCAGCTTAGTCTACCACCGACTGATCGACTATGACCAACGAGGACCACCAGTTCTCGATACATTCAAAAATGATGAGGCACTCTCAGAATTCATGGGTTTGAGGGATAACATTCCAGATGGGGATCATAAGGTAGGGTTTATAATGGAGTTGGACACACATGCTTATTATGGGGAAACGATTGAATCCTTTAGGCACAAAAGTGAGAAACTAAGAATCATATCTAAGTCCTTGAGTGAAAACCACATTGTGGCACTCACTGACAAGAAAATAGTAAAATGAAAGGATGTATCCAATGGTGAAAACCTCTCTGAGGCGCCCGAGGATGAACGATTCAATCTTACCTTAAGGGCTATTCATCAAGAGAAGTTAGTAGTCTTGGCTGAAAAGTGCAATCCGGTCAACATAGGAACAAAGGAGACCCCACATATCACATTTTATGTAGAATCACTATTATCAGAAGAGTAAGAACTCCTAGCAGCATTCCTAAGGGAAAGACAAATAAACTTTTCATGGAGTTATGCTGATATGCCAGGACTTGATCCAAATACTGTGGTCCAACACCTAGTAGTGTATCTGGATGCAAAACCTGTTAGACAAAAGCTTCAAAAAATGCATCCTCAAATTGCTTTGTTAGTCAAAATGGAGCTCAAAAATCTATTAGATGTTGGATTCATCCGACCAATTGATTATCTAGAATGGGTATCGAACTTGGTACCTATTTCAAAACCTGACGGAGCTATCAAAATATGTACATATTTTAGAGATTTGAACAAAGCATGTCCCAAGGATGACTTTCCACTTCCCAATATCGATATGATAGTGGACATGATAGCAGGGCATGAGATGCTATCGTTAATGGATTAATTTTCAGGATACAACCAGATTATGATAGCAAAAGAAGATCAACACAAGACAACTTTCACTTGCCCATGGGGAACCTACTGCTGGAACATGATGCCATTTGGCCTAAAGAATGTAGGAGCAACCTAGCAAAGGGCCATGACACTGATATTTCATGATATGATTCACAAAATAGTCGAAGACTATGTGGATGACATCTTAGCTAAATCAAGAAAAAGACAAGATCATATAGCCACCCTAAGTGATATCTTTGAAAGATTGGAGGAATACAAAGTCAGACTAAATCCCAAGAAGTGCATCTTTGGCATACAATCAGGAAAATTACTAGGATACATAGTCTCCATGAGGGGTATCGAGGTGGGATATCGATGGCACATTATGACAAAAGCATCTACATCAGCAATACCTCATGATTCAGCATGAGCTTAAAATCTTTCAAAAAAATCAAAAAAATAAAAAAAGCAAAAAATCCAAAAAAAATCAGAAAAAGGATTGAAAATAGTAACGATAAAAATTGTCCTCTAGTGAAAACCGCATGGGCAACACTTTGGGCAAGACCACGATGAAAACCTAGCAAACAAGTGTCATGTGTAGAATTGAGCATCTACGTGCGCCACTTCAAGTGAAAGCATCTCATCCCATCCACAATAAATCTAGCATTCCATCCATCCTATCCATAATAAATCTGTTCATCCATGAACCATTTATCCAATCCATTTTTCATCCATCTGCATCCATCATCCAAGTTATCTTGATCTTGATGAAAATTTGGGGCACACTTTACACTTGCTTATGGTAAACATCTTGACAAGGGTTGTTTTTATTGATCCCATCCTTCCCCAGCATTATCTGAAGCCATGAAGCATTATCCAAATTATCATTCTTTATCCAAACACCTTTTCTTATCACAAGATAATCCTTGGAATACTTTGTGTATCCATCCATCCATACACCTATCTGAGCATCCATCTATGAAATTCCATACATTGCTAGACACTGGGTGCAAAAGTTTACATCTTGCTTTGGGAATAAATCTTGATTTATATCCTCCAACTTATGTGGTGATCCGAACATTGGCAAACATGAAATCAAATTGGTCAAAGCATTTGTGATCCAAAAAACCAAATCACTAGCCCGTGGCATATTTTGACGAACAAACATCCCTTATCAGTCTTCATCTTTAATCGAACATCAATCCAAACAATCAATATCAGTTGCATCTAACACACCCTTCAAACATCACATCAAATCGTTCAAACAAATTTTGTTCCAAACCAAGCTTCATCAATCATAATCCAATCAATCCTCATCAATCAATCCTTGCATTGTTGTGAATCCTCAACAATGTTATCATCATCAATCCCATCAACATCTCAATCATTGTGTTGCTTAAACACTATCCTTGCATTGTTGTGCATCCTCAACAATGTTATCATCATCATCAATCCATCGATTTGATCAATCAACCTTAGCTTGTTTTTCAAAAAAATCCCAAACAGAGCACCGGTATTATCACACATGTCCATATCCTAATTGTCAAAACCATGCAAAAAATCCAAAAACATTCATAAAATCAGAAAAAATGTCAAAAACATTGGAATATGAACTACGTCGTCTTTGAGCTTAAACGTAGGCAAGGCTCATCTTTGATCAGCACCCGAGACATCAAAATCCCAAAACATCACAAAATCAGAAAAAATCAAAACATTTGTAAAATCCAAAAATCCACAAAATAGCCTCAAAACATTGCAAAATGTCAAAAATATCGAAATATTTGAAAAATCCATCTGTCTCATCTCGCTTGCACCCGCAATAATCAATCATCCATAATAAACTGATCATCACATTCATCCTTTGGTAACACAAACTGAAACAATCATAGCAGTCAAAAATAGAAAACTTCAATCATAAAATCTAAATCGAAACAGCAAACCGTTAAAACAAAATCAAACTCTTGATCAGTCACAAACATGTCAGTCGACCTTATATCAACAGCCTATCAATCAACCTATCAAACCATCATCATCCTATACGATGCATGTCCTAGGATATATCGTTCCGACAATGGGCATCATTTTGGATATCACTTTGGATCTTATCCTATCAAAACACACCCCTCTGGCTGAAGGTATGAAGAACATTGGCTTGTTTGAGTACTTGATATTTTCTTTTGATTTATCTTATTGTGCTCATTCCAATGACCTCTCGATGATATCCGAACAAAGGATTTAGAGAGATAAGAATGGGGAAACGATCATCATTCTTTTGTCTGCTGTGCTTGTTGGACGTTCTTGTAAAATAACTTGGTGAATACTTTCTTTGTTAGATCTATATAAAGGATGTTTTGGATGGCTTGTTGACTATTGCATTGATTGGTTATACCATTCCGTGTTTTGGTCTGAGGTGTCTAAAACTTTTGAAGTACATCCTAGCAAGGTTTCTGTATGTCAGGTGTGAACAAGAATACTCCTATCTATTTGTTGAGTCAAAGTCCATCACACTAAGTACCACGCCATCTTGGTTGTCTATACCTTGATGCATCGTACCACGTGTGATATCAAACATAAGAAAATTTGGCCCTTTGAAAATCCCAATTCCTTGGCAGGTAATCATCATCATCATCATCATCATCATCATCATCATCATCATCATCATCATCATCATCATCATCTGCATTTGTGTCATCATGCATCTTGACTTCTTCTTTTCTTACTAATCACGCTAACATGCTACCATGATAGTTAATCATAAATCATCACCATTGCATCCATCATGCATCCACAAACTATCAACATATTGCATATTGCATATCATATCATACAGAAAGCATTAATCATACCACATGCATTCATCCCCATCATCACATAATATATATTAGTTATTCTAAACATCTCATAAACCATACATTTATCATCCACTGCATAATCATAAAAGCATCATCATATCAAATCATGTGCATCCATCATATCATCCATGCATCATCATATCATCCATTACATATAAACATCATAATCATCTCATCATCAATAATGTCAATGTCATGGTATGAATCAGGATCAAGTGTGTGTAATATATCAAAATAGGCATGAGACTACCCATGGTTGATGACTATCTACATCATCAAATCTGTCTACATCAAATATTCGAGTTGAACTAATCTTGAACCTCTTTTTCGAGAGATCGATCATCAAATCAGACCTCTTCGCCCAATCTCTCAAGGGGGCAATATACCGGCGTAATTCTTCATTCGCTGGGGCAATAGTGGGGGATATGAAAAAATCAGAAAATTTTTGACTTTTGATCATGGCTAGATTATTCTTTGAACCAACGTAACAAGTGCATCACTTCAAAGACGGGCAAAATCTAGACATCAAAATTATACAGATTGATATCACACTCTGATCTACTAACATTGTTTCTTCCTAAATCATCCCTCGGTCTAACTGTTTAATCAAATTCCCTCATCTGATTAAATTCATCAATATTCATCTCTTAATTAAATAAATTATTTTGTCTAATTAAGTCACTTTCCCTTGTTAATTAAATCAATTCATCTGATCTAATTATCCCTATTTAATTAAATAATCAATTTATTTGATTAAATCTCTAAAGTCTATCTATTAAATTAAATAAATTAAAACCTTATTTGATTTAATCTAACACCATCCCTTTTAATTAAATAAATCAAAATCTTTATTTAATTAGCCTCTTATCATATTCCTCTCTTTTTGATTTAAATTAATCCAAAAATCTAAATCAAATTGTCAAATCAGCTAAATATCCCCTTAAATTAATCAAATCCTGATTAATTTAATCCTAATCATTCAAATCCTCTAGATTTTGCAACTTGCACAATTAAATCATTTATTTGATTTAATAATTCCCTATTTTCATTCAAAAAAGGCATCTAAGTGGGAATATTCCTCAAATTTGAAATCTCCCCCCAAAAGGACTTGTCCATCCAACAAAGCATTTAAAGCTCTTACATTGTCTCTTACATGTCTCCCACTTGGCATTTAACTCATTTTTCATCCCCCATAAACATGTCATCTCATCAAATTCAAATTTCAAACTTGGCACAATCCTCAAAACTTGCTCAACCTTCATCCTCTCACATTTTGACAAGTGGCATCATATCATTGGTTGAATCTTTGTCCCACATTGATCAAATTTGGACATCTCTTCAACTTATCAATCTATAAATAAAGAGCTTATATCCTTATTTCATCATCCACATCTCAAGCAAAGTTACCATGCTAAAATACTTAGCAATTTTCATCCATCTCATTGAATCATAGCTAGGTTTTTTGCAGATTTTAGCTTGGAGCATTCATCAATCTTCATCAAAGTGGATTACAATCTTCATCAAATCATCAAAGCTAGCATTGGAGTTGAGAAAGGGCCAATTTTCACATCAAATTGGCACCAACTCCCTCAAGAGATCAAGAATTTACATTGCTTTCATAGGATTTAATCTCTTTTGTTGATTTCTCATTGTATTGTTTTCATTTTCCTATTTAGAGCATCGATAAATGGATTTCTTGAGGAATCATGTTTCTAACTTGCATTTCAATCTTATAATGTGTTTGTTTGTTGTGTTTTGCAGGTATTAGGATCATGGTTCACATTTTGGCACTAGAAGGAGGGCTGATCGACAGATTCTAACACATTTTTTTAAAAAAAATTTCTATTTTTTACAGTTCTGTTCATAAATCCTGCGTTTTAGTGGCCGTGATCACTATTATAGCGCCCTTGATCATTCTTTTAGCACCCATAATCACTGTTATAGCACCCATAATCACTCTTTTAGTGCCCTTGACCATTATTTTAGGGCCCTTGATCATTCATGCAGCGCCCATGATCATTCCCGCAGCACCCATAATCATTCCTGCAGCGCCCATGATCACTGTTTTAGCGCCCATGAGTCAGTTTTAAAATGACCATATCTTGGTCATACGAATGTATTTTTTGATGCTTTTTTTTTTGAAATAGGGTAGAATTTTATAAGCTATCCAATGGTGTGGTTTTTTCTTAACTATTAATGAGTTAAAATTTTCAAATTTTCATCTAAAGTAAAAACACATGATAACTTGGCTAAGTTTTAGGGTGTTTTGGTAAATGATTCTTCTAACCCGTATATCCTTTTGTTTTTTTTGATATCATATAACATTTTGATCACTTTTTTAGGTTGGAAATCGAAATCAAAAGAAAGGGGAGCATGGGGATGATATTTTGTCTAATCAAAGTGTTTTTTAACACTTAAGTGTTTGTTTAACACTTCTTCAAAGAATTTGTCATCCTTCTCCTTCTTAGGACACTAGTTTTCATTTGGGCTTAAAAAGAACCTTTTCCATTTCTTGCAAAGGCTAAAATGAACTTTAGGATCACAACTTACTAGATTTGGTTTATTGGATTAAGAATTGAACAAGGCAATTTCTCACACTTCATTTGGTGCTTTAAAATGAAATCATCATTGCTTTGAGGGTTTAAAAAGAACAAGTGTAGCTTTGTTTGTTTGTGAGGGCTTACTTAGACTAAAGCCATTGGAAAAGGACGTATGCGCTTCTCTCATGCTTTATAGCGATCTTGAGAATCAAACGGTCTTTTCCATGACTTTGGGTTAAGACAAAGCAATCACCTCCACACTTTGATTTGGGCTTAAAATTGAACAAACTATTGTGCGAGTGTGAGTGGGAACTTTGTTGCATATATTCTCTCTCCTTGTTGCCTACAAGGATTGATCAAGTTACGAATATTGTTCTTCATTTGCTTTTGTTTATCTTAGAGGGCCTACCTTGTGGGAAAAAGTAATCACCTAAGGGAACGGCTCAACCAGTAACACTCTAAAGCCAAGAGTATTTCCAGCCAGGATATAAATGTGGATATTGGAAGAAACGCCAATATCACGCGGTTGACTCCGACAAGATGGATCCAAAAGGGGACTCTTGCCACGTTGGGTCAACTCCTATGAATGAAAAGTCCTTACTAGAACCCATGTGCTAGAATTTTCCAAAATCCTTTATCTATTTGTTGGTACAAGAACGGTCGTTCTGAAGCCACCCCACAGTTTTACGGTCTTCTAGTAGAGATGGAAAGCATGCCATGGGAGTTTCATGGGTGTTGATGCTTGGCTGCCCTGATTGACGTTAATGAGCCGTGGAGGGGAGCCAGTGGGGTCAAGCATCTAACCATCCGCTAGAGATAAGCATAGTTGGACTTGTCCAAGTGGGAATCCAACAAATATTGTCTTACACATCCATAGGATTGTACTTATTCTTGGGTTGCAAAATGCATTGCTTGATCGAAAACATCATGAAAACAATCACTTAACATCATCATCCAAATTTCAAACCCTTTTGGAGACAAATACAATTGACTCGATCCATATGTTATTGCTTTCCCTTGGGATTCACATCCTTAGAGGTTTCTAAACATTGGATTATATCTCAATTTGTCTTCTTAAGTAAACAATAAGAAAACCTTTGCCTTAAGTTCATTGAATTTCCACATAACATATCTTGTGGGGTTT
This sequence comes from Sequoia sempervirens, assembly GCA_007258455.2. NCBI lineage: Eukaryota > Viridiplantae > Streptophyta > Pinopsida > Cupressales > Cupressaceae > Sequoia > Sequoia sempervirens. The sequence goes on along the minus strand of VDFB02091927.1, from coordinate 263,983 downwards.
GAAGAAGTTAGGACATTGGACATTTAGTTTGAAAATCTAATCAAGAAAGTGTTTGTGGTAAAATAAATTCACTAATCGAGATGAAATCAATTGAACCCAACACATGTGCTTGTGTATCTTTTGTCTTATGGTCTTTTGAGCAAACATTGATCTTTTGGTTTGAAGGGAAAAGCATGTTCTTCAAAACCTTGGCCTTGTAAACAAGTCCTTCTTAGGTTCATTTAGGATCAAAATAAAACACTTCATCCATCTAAACATTTATCAAAATTCATCCATCCAAATAGCTTTAGAGCTTTTAAAACATCATTCTAGACTTGGGTAAATCATCCTCAAAACCAAATCAAAGTCAATTGTTTAATTAGGTGTGTGGGAATGCATCCTTTCTCATGCATTTAATTAAATCAACCATCCTTTGAACAAGTTCATCCTAAGATCACATCCAACATCTTAGGGTTTACAAGTTCATCATCCACATCAAACAATCAAAATCAAAATCCCTAAGTCTAGCATTGATCCAAAGTCCCTAAATGTTCAGCACTCACATCATTCACCTTTCATCCTTCATCTCATCATTGATCCTAAGAACCTTAGAGGTCACTTTTGCGACAAGGTCAAAACACAAGGAGAACATGGAATACAAACTTGATCCATACGTCTTGAGTAATCCAAATCAATTGAATCATCAAAGCCTTACAATTCTGATTGATTATCAAAACTCACACTTATACAATCCATACGTGGGACCATTACATTCAAATGTCAATAGAAAAAGTGTGAGTATTCCCAAATCAAAGATTGGAACACCTTTTCCAATGTTAAAACCAAGTCCAAACCTACAAGTCTATCAATCGAACAATCAATGCATGAGCCTTGAAATGAACGTCATCCCACCAAATCCCTACATGCCAAAGGAGAATGTACCAAGTACAAGTTTTCAAAACATGAATCCAACAAACTTTGGGATGGATACATTTGCAAATCATACGAATATTCCAAACATGAATAATGGTCAATTTCAACCTATCACGCCAAATCAAAGCATCATCCCAAATTAGAACGTCGTCCAAAATCCATTCATCCGTGATCCCATTCAAAAACCACAAGAATGCATGCCAAAACTACTTGAACAAAAGCCAAATCAACTATATCAAGAGAGTCAAGATCAAAATCAAGAACAAATTTGGCGAGATCAAATTGCGGCACTTTCCAAAATAGTTGAGGCATTGCGCCAAGAGACATCTCCACCACCATCACCCATATCAACATCATTCCTTGGTTTAGGGCTTCCTCCTGTATGTAGCACCAATCATTCCATCCAAATCAATCCACCTAGCACCCATCAAACCATCACGTCAAATCCTTTGAATATACCATTGACATCACACCAATGGATGGTATCTAATCAAACAACATTGATCCCAAATCGAAATACGGTCTCCCAAGGACCTATCACCTCGGTCATTCCAACCATCACTATCCCTTCAATCATTCCAACCACCACTATCATGCCCATCACATCTCAAACCCTCACGATCACTCCAAGCATATCACTCATCACTACATCCAACATGATTCCAAATCCACCACCACTACCACCAAAACCAAATGCGGGAAGACAATATAACATTGTGATAAAAGCTCACTAGGCCTACCAAAAGGCCATCCAACAATATCTATCCAAGCAACAAGCATGACAAGCTCAACAAGTACAACAAGCCTCTCAAGCTTCCCAACAAGCACAAGCAAAAGCACAAAAAATGACAATTGTTGAGAACAAGGATCAAGATATATCCATCAAAGAGCACATTGAAAATGTTTCTATCTCACCCAAAGATCAAATCAACATAGGTTAAGAGTCACTTTTTAATTGTGATCAAAATCTGCCAACAATACCCAACAATGATCCAATTCAAGAAATGTCAACATCGTTTGACCCTATGGTCAAAGACATTAGAAATTCCTCCACCACAATTGTCAAAAATAATGATCAAAACCTCTCCATCAAGGTGCACATTGAGGATGTATCTACACAATCTGATGATCCACTCCCCATACATCAAGAGCCAATTTTTAGTGATCTCTTTCAAGGAGTGTTAGGATTATTTGATCCAATTGACATAATGCACAATCAGTTCACCTATGATCATGTTGAAAATGTCTCTACATCACCTTACGAGTTAGAGGACATATCTCAAGAATTTATTCCAAAGCATGATCAAAATCTTTTACCAAAGTCTACCAATGGTCCTTTTCAAATCATGTTGATCCCCTTTGACCGCATGGTTACAGATACTGAAAGAACCCTGAACTCGACACTTGAGGATATTGAACCACTTACCATGTACAATGATGACATCCAATAAACATTTATAAGCAATCCATCCTTTGGAACTGATCCATGTCAAGAGCTTGATCCAAAGCATATCGAAAGAAATCCCAAAATAAATCAAGATCAAAAATTTGTATCTCCAAGATACTACAATGATCTAATGGATATTCTCCTATCCACACAAGATGATCACATCCACATAGCACTTACTCTCCATCTACCCATGAGATGCTTTCTATGGATGGACACGTAGATGATCTTCAGCTAGAACAAGATTGTGTTACACAAAAAGAGCAGATTCTTAACTCCTACAATCAAATGGAGTTGTCAACATCAGGATCAAATATGTCCCAAATTCATATTGAGGACATCATGAATAAAGATATTGAACATTATCCACTCAAGGAAGGAAATCAAATAGAACAAGATATTTCAGAGTTAGCAAAGCATCCAATCGAAATAACATCATCTACGATGGTCATTTATCAGAGAATTCACTCTAAACAGGAGCTCTTGGAACATGCAAAATCAAAGCATGAGGGTACTACTTCTACCATACTGGGGTCAACTTCGTCTCAAGCAAACGTCAACATAGGGAGCACAAAGAGTCCTTATGATGAAACTTGTGTCAATACTACAACCAGCCACGTCATGAATCTTCATCCACCCACCACCCCATCCACGAATTGGGACCAACATCAAAAGGAAGATTTGAATCAAAGCAAAAAGAACGTTATCAAAGAAAAATAAGCTGAGAAGTGAAATGGACAAATCAAATACAAATGGATACCAAAGAATACAAAGAAAAATAATCCCTATCAAACTCCATTAGTCAAAGAAACTATGGGGAAAAATCAAAAAGGGAAAAGTATCCATCAAATATGTCCACAAAATCAAAAGCAGGCTTTTCAAGTGACATACAAAGTGTATCAAGTAGTTGGTCCAAATTCCATGCACACTTTCATATCCACCCATCATTGCTCATCTTCCCAAGTTTGGAGAGTCAAAGGTTCCAAACTGTCAACCAATCCATCTCTTATCCCTAAACACACTCCATCCCCACCTCCACGCATGATATCCAATTCTCATATTGACCATGTATTGGAAACAACCCTTCATCATAAGGATTTAGAAGGCACTCTATCACGATGTGCGCACAAAGATAAAGTTAACTCCAGTATCAACGAACCAGATCAAGGATCTCAAAAGTTGCATTCAAGTGCATGTATCTTAGCAAAGCAGCTTCTTCATGCAAGATATCGATGGCACATTATGACAGAAGCATCTACATCAGCAACACCTCATGATTAAGCATGAGCTTAAAATCTTTCAAAAAAATCAAACAAATCAAAAGAGCAAAAAATTAAAAATAAAAAATAAAACGGATTGAAAATAGTAAAGATAAAAAACGTCCTCTAGTGAAAACCGCATGGGCAGCACTTTGGGCAAGACCATGATGAAAACCTGGCAAACAGGTGTCATGTGTAGAATTGAGCATCTATGTGCACCACTTCAAGTGAAAGCATCTCATTCCATCTGTAATAAATTGAGCATTCCATCCATCTTGTCCATAATAAATCCATTCATCCATGAACCATTTATCCAATCCATTTTTCATCCATCTGCATCCATCATCCAAGTTATCTTGATCTTGATGAAAATTTGGGGCACACTTTACACTTGCTTATGGTAAACATCTTGACATGGGTTGTTTTCATTGATCCCATCCTTCCCCAGCATTATCTGAAGCCATGAAGCATTATCCAAATTAGCATTCATAATCCAAACACCTTATCTTATCACAAGATAATCCTTGGAATACTTTGCGTATCCATCCATCCATACACCTATTTGAGAATCCATCTATGAAATTCCATACATTGCTAGACACTGGGGACAAAAGTTTACATCTTGCTTTGGGAATAAATCTTGATTTATATCCTCCAACTTATGTGGTGATCCAAACATTGGCAAACATGAAATCAAATTGGTCAAAGCATTTGTGATCCAAAAAACCAAATCACTAGCCCGTGGCATATTTTGACGAACAAACATCCCTTATTAGTCTTCATCTTTAATCGAACATCAATCGAAACAATCAATATCTGTTGCATCTAACGCACCTTTCAAACATCACATCAAATCATTCAAACAAATTTTGTTCCAAACTAAGCTCCATCAATCATAATCCAATCAATCCTCATCAATCAATCCTTGCATTGTTGTGAATCCTCAATAATGTTATCATCATCAATCCCATCAACATCTCAATCATTGTGTTGCTTAAACACTATCCTTGCATTGTTGTGCATCCTCAACAATGTTATCATCATCATCAATCCATTGATTTGATCAATCAACCTTAGCTTGGTTTTCAACAAAATCCCAAACAGAGCACTGGTATTATCACACATGTCCATATCCTAATAATCAAAATCATGCAAAAAATCCAAAAACATTCATAAAATCAGAAAAAATGTCACAAACATTAGAATCTGAACTACGTCGTCTTTGTGCTTAAACGTAGGCAAGGCTCATCTTTGATCAGCCCCTGAGACATCAAAATCCAAAAACATTCAAAAAACATCAAAATCCCAAAACATCACAAAATCAGAAAAAATCAAAACATTTGTAAAATCCAAAAAACCCAAAAAATAGCCTCAAAACATTTCAAAATGTCAAAAACATCCAAATATTTGAAAAAATCCATCTGTCTCATCTCGCTTGCACCCGCAATAATCAATCATCCATAATAAACCGATCATCACATTCATCCTTTGGCAACACAAATTGAAACAATTATAGCAGTCAACAATAGCAAACATCAATCGTAAAATCTAAATCAAAATAGCAAACCGTTAAAACAAAATCAAACTCTTGATCAGTCGCAAACATGTCAGTTGACCTTATATCAACAGCCTATCAATCAACTTATCAAACCATCATCATCCTATACAATGCATGTCCTAGGATATATCGCTCTAACAATGGGCATCATTTTGGATATCACTTTGGATCTTATCCTATCAAAACACATCCCTCTGGCTGAAGGTATGAAGAACATTGGCTTGTTTGAGTACTTGATCTTTTCTTTTGATTTATCTTATTGCGCTAATTCCAAGGACCTCTTGATGATATCCGAACAAAGGATTTAGAGAGATAGGAATGGGGCAACGATCATCATTCTTTTGTCTGCTGTGCTTGTTGGAAGTTCTTGTAAAATAACTTGGTGAATACTTTCTTTGTTAGATCTATATAGAGGATGTTTTGGATGGCTTGTTGACTATTGCATTGATTGGTTATACCTTTCCATGTTTTGGTCCGAGGTGTTTGAAACTTTTGAAGTACATCCTAGCAAGGTTTCTGTATGTCAGGTGTGAACAAGAATACTCCTATCTGTTTTTTGAGTCAAAGTCCATCACACTAAGTACCACGCCATCCTAGTTGTCTATACCTTGATGCATCGTGCCATGTGTGATATCAAACATAAGAAAATTTGGCCTTTTGAAAATCCTAATTCCTTGGCAGGTAATCATCATCATCATCATCATCGTCATCATCATCTGCATTTGTGTCATCATGCGTCTTGACTTCTTCTTTTCTTACTAATCACGCTAACATGCTACCATGACAGTTAATCATAAATCATCACCATTGCATCCATCATGCATCCACAAACTATCAGTATATTGCATATTGCATATCATATCATACAGAAAGCATTAATCATACCACAAGCATTCATCCCCATCATCACATAATATATATTAGTTATTCTAAACATCTCATAAACCATACATTTATCATCCACTGCATAATCATAAAAGCATCATTATATCAAATCATGTGCATCCATCATATCATCCATGCATCATCATATTATCCATTACATATAAACATCATAATCATCTCATCATCAATAATGTCAATGTCATGGTACGAATTAGGATCAAGTGTGTGTAATATATCAAAATAGGCATGAGACTACCCATGGGTGATGACTATCTACATCATCAAATCTGTCTACATCAAATATTCGAGTTGAACTGATCTTGAACCTCTTTTTCGAGAGATCGACCCTCAAATCATACCTCTTCGCCCGATCTCTCAAGGGGGCAGTATACCGGTGTAATTCTTCATTCGCTGGGGCAATAGTGGGGGATCCAAAAAAATCAGAGAAATCTTGACTTTTGATCATGGCTAGATTATTCTTTGAACCAACGTAACAAGTGCATCGCTTCAAAGACGGGCAAAATCTAGACATCGAAAATATACAGATTGATATCACACTCTGATCTACTAACATTGTTTCTTCCTAAATCAACCCTCGGTCTAACTGTTTAATCAAATTCCCTCATCGGATTAAATTCATCAATATTCATCTCTTAATTAAATAAATTGTTTTGTCTAATTAAGTCACTTTCCCTTGTTAATTAAATCAATTCATCTGATCTAATTATCCCTATTTAATTAAATAATTAATTTATTTGATTATATCTCTAAAGTTTATCTATTAAATTAAATAAATTAAAACCTTATTTGATTTAATCTAACACCATCCCTTTTAATTAAATAAATCAAAATCTTTATTTAATTAGCCTCTTATCATATTCCTCTCTTTTTGATTTAAATTAATCCAAAAATCTAAATCAAATTGTCAAATCAGCTAAATATCCCCTTAAATTAATCAAATCCTGATTAATTTAATCCTAATCATTCAAATCCTCTAGATTTTGCAACTTGCACAATTAAATCATTTATTTGATTTAATAATTCCCTATTTTCATTCAAAAAAGGCATATAAGTGGGAATATTCCTCAAATTTGAAATCTCCCCCCAAAAGGACTTGTCCATCCAACAAAGCATTTAAAGCTCTTACATTGTTTCTTACATGACTCCCACTTGGCATTTAACTCATTTTTCATCCCCCCTAAACATGTCATCTCATCAAATTCAAATTTCAAACTTGGTACAATCCTCAAAACTTGCTCAACCTTCATCCTCTAACATGTTGACAAGTGGCATCATATCATTGGTTGAATCTTTGTCCAATATTGATCAAATTTGGACATCTCTTCAACTTATCAATCTATAAATAAAGATCTTATATCCTTATTTCATCATCCACATCTCAAGCAAAGTTACCATGCTAAAATACTTAGCAATTTTCATCCATCTCATTGTATCATAGCTAGGTTTTTTGCAGATTTTAGCTTGGAGCATTCATCAATCTTCATCAAAGTGGTTCACAATCTTCATCAAATCATCAAAGCTAGCATTGGAGTTGAGAAAGGGCCAATTTTTACATCAAATTGGCACCAACTCCCTCAAGAGATCAAGAATTTACATTGCTTTCATAGGATTTAATCTCTTTTGTTGATTTCTCATTGTATTGTTTTCATTTTCCTATTGAGAGCATTGATAAATGGATTTCTTGAGGAATCATGTTTCTAACTTGCATTTCAATCTTCTAATGTGTTTGTTTGTTGTGTTTTGCAGGTATTAGGATCATGGTTCACAATTTAAAATCAAGAAAACATTATCATCAGCCTTTTAATAAATGAAACATCCATTTAAATCAAATCCTAAATCATATTCCATCATTTTCTAATTCAAATAAATCAAATATCAAAGTCCTAAAAGTCAATTCACCTAATCATCATTAAACTAACATAATCATCATTTATTTAATCTAACCATGATTCAATACTAATCTCACCCACTTGCATTCTCTAGATATCTCCACTTGCACAAATAAATCAATTTTATTGATTTATTAAAAACCCTCATTTTTCCTCAACATGACAAGTTGATTTGTCCCTCCAACATTGCATTTATTGCTATTTTTCTTGTCCCCCTCTCAAAATTTATTGCAAAATTTGAATTCAAATTCTCCCTCTCATGGGCACTCTTCCCAAATCTTCCACAACCATTGGCCTATCATCATTTGACAAATAGCCTCTCCTCATTAGTGGATCTTTAGTCCCACATTCACCATCTTGGCCAATCTATCATCAAGAAAATCTATAAAAGAAGGCCTTCATTCTCATTCATGGATCCATAACTTTTATGCAAGGTTACTCTCTTAATTTGAGAACTCATCTTGCTCATCATTTCCATTGCATTTACATCATCTTGAGATTTGATCAAGGATTGGGAAAGAGTCACTAGCACATGTGACACCAATCCACTATGGAATAGGTAGCTTGTGGTTGCTTTCATAATGCTTTTAGTTTTTCATCATTTGTTGCATTTTTGAAGCATTTGCAAGGTATTTCATAGAGGCATTTTGATAGATTTGTGAAATACTAACCCCTATATGAAGTTTAATGTTTGTAGATTTTAATGGATGCCTACAATCTTAATTGAAATTTGTGTCCAATTTGCTCATTTGTGCTATGTGGAAATATAATATCCTTTGTACACTATTAGATTTATTAAACTAAAGTAGATGTAATAAACTAAAAAAAATAAAAAAATTAGTAGACTTAAAAGAGGGCAGAAATGGAAAGGATGGTGGATGTAATAGCAGTGTAGAATTAACTACTATATTTTTAGTAGACCTAAAAGAGGGGAGAAATCTAAACGACGATGGTTGACGTAGGAGTGTTGTATGATTGACTTTAATAAAGTGTGCTATAAAATATGTTCAAAAGATTGGAAAAACATTTGTATTTTCGGCAATGGTATAAGAATCTTAAAATCATCAACAAGATCTTTTATAAGCAAGTGAAAAAATAAGAGATGATTCTTTAAGTATTAAAATTAAAATCATATTTCATTAGAATAAATCAAGATTAAAGATGACAGAAAAAATCACTTCTGGTTATGTATTTAATTTTGGGACTGGAGTTGTCTCATGGTCTTCAAAGAAGCAGCCAATAGTCTGTCTTTCATCAGCTGAAGCAGAATATGTGGCAGCCACAAGTGTAGTCTGGATGAGAAGAATTTTGAAAGAATTGCAAAATGAACAAATGGAGGCAACAAAAATTTACTTTGATAACAATTTAGCCATAGCTCTCTCAAAAAATCCATTCTTCCATAAGAGAAGCAAGCACATTGATACCAGGTATCACTTTATTAGGGAATTAATTAACAATGGTGTCATATTTTTAGAGTTTTGCAAATTAGAAGAGCAAAGTGCCGATATTTTCACAAAGGCACTAGGAAGAGATAATTTCATTTTTCAAAGAAACAGATTGGGCATGGTGGATAGAGGCACTAGGAAGAGATAATTTCATTTTTCAAAGAAACAGATTGGGCATGGTGGATAGTGCAGTTATGTTTAAGGGGGAGTGTTGGAATGTAAACCCAACCCAGCTGCTATCGTCCTCCTACCTGCCACCGTCCGAAGATCGCCAGCGTTAACTGCCAGTCAACAAACCATTGCCTACGATATCGCATTATGGGTTGCTATCTATTGCGATACTGTGGGGAACCATTTACCAAGCTGCCTCCACCAAAGGATTTTTCGTAATATGAAAAATTGATATTTAAGTTTTAATATTAAAGTAAAGGACACTTTATTTAATACTTTTTGTTCGGGAAAAGTTAGTTAGGTAATTTGTAATAAATTTTATTTTGTGCCCTCCCTTCCGTGAATGTTTTTCACGTGACTTTTAACTTTTACCTATATTGGTATATGCATTTTTACTTTGAAAGATAAGGTGAATGTGAACATACAGAAATTAATGAGCAGCAACTCTGTGTTAAAGATATTATTTTCTGTGAAAACTCCTCTGCCTTTTTCCTTCACAAGAGCTGATGGTGAGAATATAACTTGAGGAAATATTATTGGTCCAACAAATTATAAGACATTTTGAATCCCTGCCGAAGTGTTGGGCACATTTAACCTTGATAGCCATGTTCTTATCTGGCATCTTTGAAAATGTAGTGCAGGTGAGGATTATCGGAAAATTCATCGTCAGCAATGATTAGTGGAAAATTCACCCTCAATAATTCATCAATAATTCACCATGGTTGAAAATTCATGGTCAAGTCTTTCAAAAACTTTGATTTTATTAAAAATATTACTTTCGGTGAATTTTCGGCCATGGTGAATTGTTGGCGGTGAATTTTTCCACTATTACATAACAATTTGTTATAACTACTTTACATTAGTTTTATTCTTCAAAGGTATACCACTAATGGACCTAGAATGATGTTCTATAATAAATACTCTTAATACTTATGTTATGGTGGTCTCATAAATACATTATCAATCAAACCCTAATATGTTTTTTTTGGTGATTATTGCCATCCTTTTCAAATAAATAAAGAAATTCTTTAAATACAACAACTAATATTATAAATTTATAGAATATGCATTAAATCAACTATAATAACTAGTGAAATAATAAAAAATAAGTATATTTAAATTTTGAATTTTAAAAAGAGGATATTAAATCTATAATTAAGTAAAGGTTTGCACTTGTAAACTTTATTTCACATAATACTTAAAAATTTAAAACATGAGGAATACATTTTTAAAAATTAATAATAATAATTTAGATATAAACTAAATTTGTATATAAGTAATTTTTTTAATATTTTAAATAATATAAATAATAATAAAAAATATAAGAAGAAAATGTATAAATATACAATTTTCACTGTTACAATTATATCTAAATTTAATAGAATTATAAATCTTCAGCGGATACTCATTTTTAGATATTTTCTAATGATGTATGAAAAAACTATTATAATTTTTAGTACTAAAAAATTATTTCTTATTTTTTTAATTGATTTTAAAGGATCTTGTTGATGATTTTTTGAGATTATTATACCTTTTCTAATAGGTAAATGTATTTTTCAATCGTTGAACATATTTTATAATTATATATTTTATTAATTGATTTATATGATAGATTGTGGTTGTATTTACTATCTCTCTCTATATATAAAGGATGAAAATGTATATATTAAAAAAATAATATATTATATTTTAAATAGCTTTAAAATATTATATTCTAGTCATTTTTAAAAATTAAATATTTTTTCTTCATAATCTTCAAGTGCAAAGTTTCAATTAATTCCTCACCTTTAGTCTTAGTTTCTTCCATTTTAAAAGTTTACTCTTAAACAATCAACCTTTTGTTTTTCACTTGATTTTGAAAGATATTATTGATGATTTTGAGATTCTTTTACCTTTCCCAAAAACCAAATGTAATCTCCAATCACAAACATATTTTATAATATATTTTATTAATAATCAATCCAATAACATTCACCATCCTTCCAATTTCTCCCCTCTTTTAAGTCTACTAAAATTACCTTTTAGTTTACTAAATTTTAAAACTATTGGAAGGGTTAATATAAAATATTTAGTCAATTAAAGAAATGTATATAATTTTTAGTTCCTGCCCAAAGGAAGTATAGGCACCACCATGCGCTTAAACAGTGATTATTAGTTTGTTTTGCAGCCAATCAAATGTACAAATTTTGCTATATAAATTCATTTACAAAAAAATATTATTTTCATATTTAAGTTTTGTAAAATAGAGATACAATTTTTTTAACTTAATTTTTTTTGAAAATTATTTATCATCAATTTTATTGGTTTAAAATTTTTAAGCGATATAAGCGGATTTTTCGGCATGGTAGGAAATATACATTTCTTTCGCATGTTTTTAAGGCAGTTTATGAGCCACTCGCTGATTTTGGGTAATGTGGTCACCGAAATGGAGTGAATCCAATCCACGTAACCACTGTAACTCGTGATTTCACCGCATTTACTACAAGGTAAAAAGCGTAACACAAATACAGGGCAGGCAGTCATTAAAATAGGAAAGGAAGAAAAAACCTCAACTGCCGTAACCTACACAGTTGCTCAGAAAGCTCCCATAAAGACTGGCGGCCATTCACTTGCAGGTGCTTCAATTTATTTAAACCCTGAAGAAATCTGTTAAATGCATTTTTGTTTTACATTTGTGTGCCAATTTTTATCTAGGTTTTTTATCTTTCTTTACTATGTTATTTGCATGCAGCATACAGCAACTAGCAAGTCGGTAATCATGTCTTCTTGAATCAACAAAAATGCTTCGGGTGCAAAGGCTTCAAGGGGAGCCAAGGCCAACGTTGGTTCCAAGGGAGGACGTTCAGTAGCGACTCCTGCGCCAGATAAAACAACGGAAGGGCAACCCCCACGAGGCAAGGCCATTCCAGAGAGAGACCTGTCAGCAAGTTTGAAGATTTGATAATGCACGGAGTAAAGCCATGGGATTCTGATGCTTGCATTAGATAGTTTTCTCAAGCATTTCCATTCTAGTTTGTGTTTTCAGTTGAGTTGAAAACCTCCTTGTTTTTTGTAGGGTGATGTGAATTTTTAGCACTAAATACTGAAAATCAGAACATTGGGGTTTTTGTTTCTGTGGCAATTTTGTGTGGAAAAATGTGTTTGTTTCAAGTTTCGTGCACTTTATAATATCAGTGTCTTTGATTACGGTTATGATGTAATTGCGTTTGTCTACTGTTGTTCATTGTTTTACGAACCCTGTGTTATCATGGAGCTCATAGGAGGTTCCTTTTGTTCCTTCGTCTTTTCGTAACCTACTACAGTTTAAATGGATTTGATTGATTGTGGTAGCTGAGGTCTTCAAAATTGATTTGGTTATTTATTATTATGCCATGTTTTTCAATTAGTGAAGCAAGCAATTGTTTATTGGAATTGTTCTCATTCTCAGGGAATGATTTACAGAATTTCTAAATGGTTTTCTAATTTGGTGTTTTAATCATGAATGAGGGCAAATCTTTTTTTTTTTTTCCACCGGGTAAAATGACGAAGAGAGATGCCCTCAGGTGACACATGACAATTGACAATTTCACAGGCGCTTTCGCCTATCCACACCCACTGTGTAAGGTTAACTGCACTTAGATGAATGCTACACTAGGAGAACGGATTGATGTGTATGGACAAATAGTCCTTCAGATTTGCTGCCTTAGGACGAGGTACCATTGATGGGGGCTTCACCACCATCTAAAAATATGGAGAGGCGGGTCATATTTTATTCGAAAACCGTCAGAATCGTTCCCACTCGCTTAGGTTGTTTTTAATCTACTTGGTCTTTCTAAACCACAAGATTTTGTTTTTGTCGTGCCCATCATCTGCACAAATTTTGATTTTAAATATACTCTGCACAGTGCACCGTGAATGGTGCAATCTACGTGCCCAGGTATGGCGCGAATGAAGACTGTAGTGGACGACGTGGCTTGTACCAAATCTTATCTATCGTCCTCCAATTCTTCCTCTGATTGTAAGCCCTAGGAACTATTTAAAACTGCTGCATGAAATTTATTTGAAGCAATTCTTTAGAGGAGGTGTAATGAAGCTCCCTCTTCTTTGAAACAATTCTGTCAAGATACTGTAAGTAATTATTTATTTTCCACTTTTGTTTTACTGTGTTAATGAGTGGCATGTACATGCAGGGGTGATCTTCTGCTTAAATGCTAGCCTGATCCACCACTAGATGTATTTGTCGAAAAGACAAGAAGTGTGTTATAGATTTTGTTCCGTAAGAGCTTCTGGAACTTCCACATACATGGCCTGTATACCATAAACATTAATGTCCATGTTCCATCAGATGTCTACAGAGAGATAAACATTGTCGTGCCCGATTGAATACCTTGGAAAGCCTACTTGGAAGTTATGTTTTTACTGTCACATGAAACACATATAAACAATTTTTTTTTGTACAACTATTCTTGACCATTCGGTTGTGATTCGAAGTACTTAAGGAAAGTACAACTGTACAATAACAGTGACAATTTAATGAATCATATCGTAGAATTAGAGCCAAGCTTATGGCTTCAACTTAGAAAACAAATTCTCCAAATTTAAAAAAAGCAAAAAACTGAATAGACAAAAACAATTAGAATACTCAAACATCAATATCAACATAAGTCTTAACATACTATAAGAAGGTAAACTGCAATGCCTTCTCTGCTATCATCATCTAAGCCAAAATTCAGAGGAATTTTCGCCATGGAAATGCAAAGACACCATGTGTCTGGGAATGGATTTCCCTCTCATAGTCACGGTAGGGTTCACAGCCTTGATGAACATGACTATGTTTCTTCAACTTATGAACCCTCTCACCATGTAAGAAATCATGACATTGAAGATCCTATGGCTTCAAAAAAGGACCCTGCCAGAGTGAACATGTTTCTAGAACCATCAATCTATAAAAAGGTAGGTATCATAATCAGTTTTTTAATATATATATGTATGAAATTTCCACAGTCCATGGTCAATAAGTGTAGAGATTTCTGGATTGCAACTGTGAGTAATCATTTTTGCATTGATGTTTCTGATCATACTCCATGATTCATCATCAGTTTTTATTCTCTTTTTTCGGTATCCTGATGATGGATCATAGAATATGATCCGAATTGTTGACGCAAAAAAGATTACACACAGTTACAATCCAAAAATCTCTGCACTTATATATATGCTGTCACACAAGATTTTTCAATCAAGTTTTTGGGATCATATTCTATCATTAGAATACAATTCATATTTATTATGTCTTATGAGTATGTGCTTGTTGGATGTTATCTAATGAAGTTGATGCAATCTGTGTAGACTGCAGCAGAGCTTCTGTCAACTTTTATTTTAGTGTTAGCTAGGTGTGGGGGAATAATGGTGGATGCAAGGGACAAGGTGTTAACCCATATTGGAGTTGCTGTTGTCTTTGGACTCACAGTTATGGCAATGCTATATACTGTGGGACATATTTCTGGTGCTCACATGAATCCTGCTGTCAGTCTTTCCTTCTCAACTGTTGGAAAACTTCCTTTCAAGGAGGTAATTAAAATTAGGAAAACACAAATCCTATATGGTTAAACTGATCTTTAAATTTAAGAGCTACAGATATGGATTGCCTTGTTACAATAAGCAAGTGATTCTATTGATATGGATTGCCTTGTTACAATAAGCAAGTGATTCTATTGTCATTGCACTAGAACCCATTTAATAACTTTCCTTATTAGAATGATCTAGTGATCATATCATGATCACAGTACAGCCCCTTCAATAAATTTTCAGGAATTGTTATACCACAACCTGGCCGCATGTTTGTTAGAGTCATGAGATTTTCAGGAATTTCTATACCACGACCTGGCCACATGTTTTTTAGAGTCAGTCATGAGATTCCTTGTTACAGTGAGAGAGTCCACTAGTTACCATTAAACCATAAGTCTCCTCATAACTTTGCATGTTATTTGTATATTTGAAATTTCTATTTCCCCCCACCCTTGGAAATTATTTATGTATTTCATTGAAAAGATAGATATGCTTATGATGCTATGGAATACTGTACTAATGGTTCATAATCCTTGTGATAATTTCAGCTACCCATTTATGTAGTAGCTCAGATAGTTGGTGCTACACTGGCTGCAGCTGCACTAAAAGGAACAATTAGAAACATATCCATTGAGGTTACAGTAAATGTTTCTAAGGGAAAAGATATTGAATCGCTGTTTTTTGAATTCCTACTTACCTTCATACTCATGTTTGTTTTGTCTACAATGGTCACAGATCCTAAAGTAGTAAGTGTCACAATATTACCAACTCTATTATCAACCCTGCTACTTTATGCTTATCACAAGATTTCACTAATCAATATGGTAATGATTCATTTGTGCAGCCTGGTCACATGATAGCGGTTGCTATGGGTGGAAAAGTGGGGTTTTGCGCTTTATTTGGAGGGTATGTACCAAACCAATGTAACCTTCAGATTTCAAAGAACATATCTGAAATTAATTGTGTTTTATCCTCTTTTATTTCCAATAGTGTGGGTTTACATTCTAAACCTCTCTGAATGAACTCAGAAGATCCCGAGTGATTTAGAAGCTAGATCCAAGGATGATGAAAAAAATAATGTTGTATTGTTTTTGTTTTGTTTCTCTTTTGATTTTAAATTTAACTAGCATTAATGAAGGGATGGTGTTAACCACACAGGCCACTGTCAGGAGCTTCCATGAACCCAGCAAGATCGTTGGGACCTGCACTGATAGCTGGCATTTATGAAGATCTTTGGGTGTATATTGTTGGACCCATTATTGGTACCTTGTGCGGAGCTTGGGCTTACAGGGGTATTAGGATGGACAATTAAAAAAGTTTCAGACCACTTTTAATGGTTATGTTTGTACCTTGGACTGGTTTCTAATCGCAGCTTCTCTAAGAACTGTGCCTCTTTAAAAGTGGAAAATGATCTATGGTATTATATTGATTTTAACATGCTTTTTTCTTGTTTTTTAAGTTATAAATATGGTCACTGATGAAAATACGGCTTCACTTTGTATTCCAAGCAATGTGTTTTCTTAAAAGTGAAAGGTTGACAGATGGAAAAGAAACCTTTAATAAGACATATTAAATAATCAACTATATAGCATGTGATAATATATTAGATTTATAATAAAAACTATTTATATTATAGAATAAAATAAATTCAATTTAAAATTTGAGGATCAAATGAGGTTCATTCAGTCATTTTTTTTTTCTTGAATATGATCGTTTGTCACAAAATAAATAAATTTGAAGAATCTTTAATAATGTTTCATTTTGATGTTCAAATGATTCATATGAATAAACCAATATGAATAAACCAATATAAAGGATATTTAATTGATTTTGAATCTCTCATAAATATTTAAGTATGAAAGGGTTGTTCTTCGTGTGTTTTATTTTAGCACTGTCTTTTTCCTTATTCTTAAGTAAAATGGCAGCAAAATTCTCTAGTACATAAAATAAAGAATTATGCAAGATGGGAGAAAAACATTGTGGTACATGAAACAAAGGTATAGTGAGAAGTATGTTCTAAAGATCTAAAAAATATTCTTATATAAAAATTAATAGGAATGAATAATTTATATATAAAAATTAATAAATAATAGAAATGTTTATAATGGTGAAATTAATATAATTATATTATTTTTTATGTAGTTTTATATTTATTTTAGCAGAATATTTTAATGCAATAATTTATTTATTTTTGTGTTTCACTTTATTTATGAATCAATTTCTATCTTTGTTTATCTTCATTTGTATTTAATTTCATACATTTGTATTTATTCATCATTATAACATCTTCATTCACACTTCCACAAAATCACTCTTTATTTCAAGATTATCATTTTAGTTGCATGACTCATTTTTATGTGGCATGGGATTGATCTAGTTCAATCTCGTGGTGCATGACAATAACCCAAAATTTAAATTATTCAATTTAAAATCCAAATCCCCTCCTTCTATTAGCCATTATAAACAAACTACATGTTTGCTTGATATATCACTATGCCATTATATTTAAAGACCTTAAATGTACACTTATTTTGACTAGAAAGAATAAGAAGAATATTTGAAAAAATAGAGGAGATCAAGGAGAATTAAGGTAACTCCCATGTGCTTGATGTTGTTATACTTGCTCGTGATTTTTACAATGCGTGTAAATGGCTCGAAACTTATATCCTTGTCAGGTATTTTGTTGGTAGAATTCTCTAAAAGTATGCTAAGGAGTTGAGTAAATCTACCTAGGTCCCTCACGAGGTCCATGTGGATTCCATCCAAAATCTTACCAATTTTTTCTACTTTGTTGAAGTTTCATTTTTCATGGCCATTTTTTAGCATGGCCCTAGTGCATCCACACTTCCTTTCTTTCTTTTGATAGACTTGAGACTTTTTTATATTGAAGGGATATTCCCTTTGAGTCCCTATTTGGGTTCTTTTCCTTTATCCCCCCTTGTTGTTTTTACCCTTTTAGACTGGATTATTGACTTATTAGGCATGTTATTCATGTTGAACAAGAAAATTTTCACTACTCATCCTCAGAAAAGGTCTATACTAAGGTTGGCCTATATAAATACTTCAAGGACTCTACAAAAATTTAGATAGAATCCCAAAGTCTCACCCAAAGGGTGATGCATTTTAACTTTTCAAACACCTAGTATTGATGTCAATATTTAGAGAATAAAGTTTATAATCATGCTCTAGTTACTCAATCCTCTAATCTTGAACCTACTCAACTTGCTAAGGGTTCTTCTAAAAAAGGAGGATGAATGGACTATGATGAGTAGTCATAGAATCTTTTAATCTCCGAGCCAAAAATTTTGGTCCTAGCCCACAACTATTAGGCCTCAAATTTGAAAATACTAATGGTCAAAGAAAATGAAGTATTTGTTTCACAACTTATAAGGGATTCTTCATGTAAGCAATGAGTTACCCTTGATTTAATACAACACCACTTCTTGCTAGTGTTTGCTCTTCTTAGCTAGATATTTTTCTACATTCTCCTCCAACCTCTTGTTGCTTCAACAACCTAGCTCATAAGACTAACGAGGAGTTTTTGCTTGATAAGAAGAAAAAAATTGTGTGGTTTAAATATTCAAACTTTGTGCAACTCACCTAGGAGGATTTTTTGAAGAAAAACTACAAAGATCTTGGTGAGCTCAATGACATGCCACATGATTCTCTTCCATGAAATATTCAGGGCCTCATTGGCTCTAAAAGAAAATATACCAAGAGGAAACTTGATAAGGATTTGGATAAGTACAAGAAATTGGGTGCACTTTTAGTTCAAAAATCGTAGGGATTCTTTTTATAAAAGGAATAGATTTTGTTCCATAAGAGCTTCTAGAACTTCCACATACATGCTTTGTATACCATAAACATTAATGTCCATGTTCCATCAGATGTCTATAGAGAGATAAACATTACTGTGCCCGATTGAATACCTTGGAAAGCCTACTTCAATGTTATTATTTTACTGTCACATGAAACACACATAATGTGGGTATTTCATTTTATAGTGAGAGGAATTTACAATCCTATTGTGTTTTCTTTAACTTGTTTTTCACGAAAGTGAAGAGTTCCCTAGAAGAAAGCTACTTGAAAGTTTCAGTGCAACTATAAATTTAGATAGACATAGTTGAACCACAAGTTCCAAGAAATACTACACAGGATAATAGGAGTGTTGTTGTATGAGAATTTCAGTGTGAATTGGTTTAAGTGGTATAGAGGCTTTAGTTTCCATTGTGGTTGTGTTATTTGGGGGGATAGTTTCTAAGATTTTTAGAGATCTCATATGGAGGCCTTTCACCTTCTATAATGCTTATAGAAACTAAGGAATCAAAGGTTCTTCTTACTAGGTCCTTGCAAGAAATGTGCCTGAGTACAGAGAGCTTATGAGGAAAGCCCATGCAGAGCCTATGAAGGAGATTTCCCATGACATTGTTCCTAGAGTTATGCCTCACTACCACAAGTCGAGTCAGATACATGGTTATCTCTCTCTTTCTCCATCTTTCTCTCTAATTTTTTATGTTGTTTGTAGTGCTTCAACAATCATGTATGAAAGTGCAGTTTCCTAGGAACATTTCCAAGTTTCTTCACATGAAGAAATATTGAATCTTTTATTCAAAGTAGCTTACTAAACCTATTTGCATTTAGAGATTCTAAAATATACTATTAGTATTCTGCGACATGGATTAAAAGTTCTCTTTGGTTTGTCTTGGCAACATATGTTTTATTTATTTTATGTTTTCCTTCCAAATTGTTCAAGTTTATCAAAATGATACATTTTCTTTTCAAACTTCTCTACTACCGAACTATTCAAATTTAAAAGTTTGATATTCCTCTTGTCAGCTCTTTTTCCATCTTGGGTTTAATTCTCTTCACTATAGCTTTTATCACCTATTAAAAAACTTCAGATTTGGCAATTAATTCAATGTTGTTCATCATATTGGCACTACAACAACCTACCACATGTAGCTTCTTAAATTTGTATGCATAATTTAGTTTTTTTTTCCAAAAACACTATATCCTATACTGTGTACCATTCATCTCATAGAAAATATCATCAGAATAATTCTTGCAGAAATACAAATTAGTCATTGATTGATTGAGGGCTCTCTTTGGACAAGCCTATGCTTCTATTCATCATGATATGATTGTGACAGGTGAGGAAAGTTGAGAGCATGCTTGATGAATTTTCCCCTTTTAGTTCAATCTCTTTTATGACATACTAGTAAAGTGGTTAGATAATGATCAATAAGTACTTGAATATTGCTTTTAACCTATAAAGTTGAGAAACATCTGTAACAATCAGATCAACAATCTCATTTACAAAGACAACACATTCCTATATGCATAAGGGACTTGTATTTATGTTAAAATATGTTTGATTGAAATGTCTTTAATCACACAATAATGCTTTTATTGTATTATTTTGGCCCTACTGGGTTCCTTTTGAATCTTTTTGTTCCCCACTTTGTGGGCTCAGGGCTCTCCTTAGATGTGAAATTTTTCATGCATTGGTTGATCACCTCCTTCAGATGCAGTTTCATTGATTAATTGATTATTCATTTGTTCTATCAACATTGTTGCTAAAACTTATTAAACAAAACATATTAAAACATAACTATTCTATAACTTTTTGGCAGGAACTTCGCTGCCCTGCAGCTCTTGTTTAATATGGTACAATATATTTTTATATAGATGATATATTAAATATCTGTTTTCAAATTAATTAGATAATAAAGGTAATTTAATGATAATGATAATTATAAATTAATGTAGAATTTAAATGTGTAAATAAAATAAAATAAAAATATGGTATTTGATTTTGATTTTAATGATGTTTTTTTTCTTTAGATGTCAAATATCTATTTTACAATATTTATAATGTTTGTTTTCTATTATTGACTTAAAAATTCAATTAATCTATAGAGGAGAAGTGATCTTAGTAGTTGCGAGAATGATTTGATGCAAGATTCATATTCTTCTAAGTTCGATTCCTAAAAGATGCTAGGTGATGTGCTATAATAAATACTCTAATGATTTTATTATGGTGCTTTTAAAAATTCTCTATCAATCAAATCTTATAGAAGATATTATTTTCAAATGAATAAGACTACAAATAAATAAAATGTGAAAGTGCATTCAGAAGGCGAAGGCCATTCCAACCAAATGCAAGGGCCTCCAATTGAAGAAGTAACAGATTTGGCAAACCCAGAGTCTCCTTTCCCATCAACAGCTTCTCTGAATTCAGCGAAAGTGCATTCAGAAGGCGAAGGGCATTCCAACCAAATGCAAGGGCCTCCAATTGAAGAGGTATCAGATTTGGCAAACCCAGAGTCTCCTTTCCCATCAACAGCTTCTCTGAATTCAGCGAAAGTGCATTCAGAAGGCGAAGGGCATTCCAACCAAATGCAAGGGCCTCGAATTGAAGAGATATCAGATTTGGCAAATCCAGAGAGAGTGATCGGTGGCAGGTTAAAGTATATTTCATGCTTAGCTAATTCAAATAATCTCTGTGTACATTTTTGTGTTCTGCTTCTCTGATCTTAGACAAAAGTAAAGGGTGATACTTTATAGAATTAGGGTTTTATTCGAAAATCAATGCGTAGTTGTGTATTAATTGATGACTGTTTCTTTTTGCAGCCAGGATAGTCAGGTTAAGAATCACAACGCAGGTATATCATCCTTCTCTTTATAAAATGTCTGTTATTTCTTTTGGTTTGGCTACTGTACCCCCTAATAGATGTCTTTCTCTTGCTCGGGTTTGTGTTTTTACTGTATCAGAGTTATGAGATCTCCTACTCTTTAAACGGCTATGATTCTAAATTCTCTTTTTTTAGGTCATTATATAGAGACCGAACTAGCAAATGAAACAATTTATTGGATTAAAATGATATTTGTGCAGATGAAGATGGAGTGGAGAATGTTAACCAGCCTCCTCATTATCGGATAAGGAAGATACCAAACATACCCAGATCCGTTAGGGATCATCTGAGAATAGCAAGAATGAAAAAGTAGCCCATATTGCTAGTGAGAATTTAAGACTTGATTTTGTATGCTGGACAAGGATCTGATACAAATATTTGATTTATAACAGACCATAAGCTATCAGTTAATTGCGTATAACTCTGAATCCATGTCTTGAATGCCTGCTCATTGAGACATGGCAGATAAATTGAGGTTTGAACTTGCTATCATTATTTGTGTTTTTCAATGGTTCAATCATTTTAATATATATCATTATCTGTGTTTTTCAATGGTTCATGTTATTAAAATTTTATGGATCAAACGCTATTATTTCATGGTTCATGTTATTAAAATAATTTAATAGGTGACTCCGATGTTTCAGTTAGCTCTAGGCGAGATATAATTGCTCAGTTCATTTTATAGAATTTTTTTTTTAATTATATAGATATCTATATATATATATATATTTTCACTCTTGATTCAAATATAAATCAGAAATTTGAAAATCACAGTTGCACAAAAAGATATATATAAATAACAGTATTTATTGACAGACTTCAACAAAATAAATAGCCCTCTTTATCTCTCTACAGTAGCAGCAAGGTTTAAAAGAGCCTTTTATCTTTAAAAGGAGCTTTTACATGACACATATTATTTGCTGCAGTCGAACAGAAATTAAATGAACTCTTGAAAACAAATTAGGTAAATAAAAAACAAGCTAATTAAAAAGAGAAAAGCTACCAGTTACTGCTCTTCAATAATAAACGTTCTAATTTTTCTTCTTTGATAATCAGTAGTGTGATTGTTTGCCTGGTTTGTAAAATATTATTGAGAAAAGTTTTGGTGAAGATATTAGCAATTTGTTTAGATATACGGTAAAACTTCAATTCTATTTGTTCATTTTAAATTAAATATTAAATAAAATAATATTAGATTTTTTATGTGTTTCAATATAGTATGAATATAGGATTTTTTTTCTTATTGCAATTGTGCTATTATTGTATGCTCTTGGAACAAGTGTACATGGTTGAATTTAAATAACTTTTGTTGAATCCCTAATTTTATAAACATCTACCAATCCTTGCATACCAAGCATGAGGGGCCTACTTCAACTTAAAGATTTTTTTCGACTTGTAAACTAATTTCTTAACCTAGAGTTTCATAGACTGTTGGTTGCTCCACATAGACCTTCGCACCTATTTAACCATTAAAAAGTGTCAATTTCATACTATTTGACATGCAATCCACTTGCATTGTGCAATAATTGACAAGATAATATTTATGGTATCAAATTATGTAGCTGAAGTGAAGGTTTCTAAATAATTTTCACAAAGTGTTTGTGCAAATCTCAATTTTCACTAGGTGTTTGTGCAAATCTCTCGGAAATTAATCTTATATTGTGTAATTTCATGGACTATCAACATGATATTTTACCTTATAAATATATTTGACATCAACCCATGTTTACCTTTCGAAAGATGAACTAATTTTTATACAATATTTTTGATAATTGGATCCATTTCTTCATTCATAACATCAAACTATATTTTCTAGTTACATTCTCATTCTTCTTCATACACATATGGTTAAACATTAACATGACTAAGTAAAGTAAAATTAATAGCTTTGTTCACATTAATACTTCTCTCATAAATTTCAATTAAGATTATTAAGTTTCTTGAAGAACTTGGACTTGATACTAAACTTGCACTGGGATTGGATGAAGAATGCTTCGAGGAATAAGAAAGCTTGGATTTGTGTTATCAAGAGAAATCGATGAACTTAAGCTTGGAAAAGTTGAATTTGCACTACTACTATAGATTGAAAGTGCACTTAAGTCTGTGGGGAGAGGAGGAACATTAAACCATTTCTATGGAACCATAATTATTAATACTTTTATTATACACTTTCTTGCCACTACCACAATCCTTCATCTAGAACCACATCTTGTATAACAATCAATTTCTTTGTGATAGGATTACAAAGTTTATATCATTTAGCAACATTAGAATATCCAACAAGATACAAATTTGATATTTTTAATCAAAAAATTTCTTCTAAACTAGAATATATATAGTATTGACAATCAAACACATTTAAATGAGCCAAATAAATGTTATGATCACTTGAATATTCTTTTAGAGTAATGTTTTGCACTAATTTTATTGATTAAAGATGCATATTACTATCTCCACTACTTTTTTCCAATAAAAAATTCTAAGGCTCATTGACTAGTGTTAGTGTAAATAGTGTCATTAGATAACTAGTTAGTTGTAATCAAATTCTACTTTGACCTATAATATTTTATTAAGTTTACTTAGGCTATTTAGAATTTTGTCTCACCTCATGTGGTTGAGACATGTTTCCTCACTTTGTGAGACACCTCTTACATGGTCACTTGACCTATAATATTTTATTAAGTTTACTTAGGCTATTTAGAATTTTGTCTCACCTCATGTGGTTGAGACATGTTTCCTCACTTTGTGAGACACCTCTTACATGGTCACTTGATACTCACAAGAACACTTTTCATGTGAGTTAACAAGTGTTCCATAATTGAAAGGGTAGTTGGTCATTGTACTCAACTTTTCCAACTTCACTACCTTGCCTATATACTCAAGGTTACATTGTACATTCTACTAAAATCTTTTACTATCTCTTGATTATATCAATTAGGCCTTATAGTGTAGAAAAATGTACTCCTTTATATTTTCACACTTTCTTTGGGCCTCTCAATTAAAATGGACTTACTTATGCTTTAATAAGCCCTATTTTACACAAGCAAGCCTAATAAATTAATTTTTTTGAAAGGGAAACCCAACAACAATTAATGCCAACACATAACTGACGAGAGAGCAAACCCAAGACACAAAATAACACTCACAGAATAATATTTTATTCGAAAAAATTGAACTCTTACATGTAGAGGATCTCAAATCCTCGAGATCTCAGATACATGCAATTACAGACTTACAAAAATTACCCAGATTTCCCCTTTCACAGCATGCGAACTTCTTCCCCAAAAAGTTACCCAAAAATTAGAAACTAGCCCATAAATATACCCTTTTCGGTTTGGAACCAAAAACAACATTCAAGATATGAGTTTTGGAAGTTTGGTGCCAAAATTATAAATTAAAATTCAAGTTTAAATGTACAATAAAAATTAGCACATTTCTAAAATATGTGCCAACTTCTGGAAGCCATAACTTTTAATCCGATTGCTGGATCTTCAATGATAATACCTTTTCGGAAAGCTGTCGAGAAGACAATTTTCCACAAAGTAAGGCCTATGACATCTACTTTGGTTTATCCACAAATTTTAAGGCCAATCCAGGATCATTTAGTGCCTCAAACTGAGCTTGAAAGGTTTTTCAGGGCAAAAAGCAGAAAGTGGAACTTGAATAACTTTCAAATCGTGAATAATCTTGACCTGATTCTTTCACCAGACAGTGTATTTTTCCATCCCGAACCTTCCCATAAATTTTTGTCTTCCCACGACTTCAAATTCAAACTTGCTAAAAATAACAGTTGAGTAGAAAAAGCAGAAAAGCAGTTCTGAAAGTTGGAAACCCTTATTTGATGAAAAGGGTATCCAAAAATGCAAAAACATCTACAAAAAGAAAACATCAGGAACAAAAATGAAAATCATCTTTTTGGGTGATGCAAGATTGCCCTCACACCACTGGATGCTCCTACATCAGACACCCAGGGTAATTTGAGAAGTGACCCCGTCACGTCTCAGATGATTGAGGAAAACCCAAACGGTCAACCTCTGCCTTAGATAGCCAGGATGAATCTTCCATAGGCCTTCCTCTCAACTTCACCAAATATTCTTCATATTGCTTGTTTATGGTATGCCTTCCCACACGACTATCTAGGATTTCTTGAATCTGTTCCTTCTCTGAAGTAGGTGCTGGAATGCCACACTGTTCTATTGTTGGTACTTCCTCTGTGCCACCTTCATGATACTTTTTCAAAGCTGAAATATTGAACTCAGGGAAATGTTGACTCCATCTAGCAACTCTACCTCATATGCATTCCCTGATTCATGCCTCTTCACAATTTTACAGGGACCAAACTTTTTCATCTTCAGTTTGTTATAAGTTCTCACTGGAAACCTTTATTTCCTCAAGTGGATCATCACTTCATCACCAATCTGAAACTCCTTATATCTCCTCTTCTGATCTACCTTAGCCTTATACTACATATTCATCTTGTTAATATGTTCTCTGACCTTCTCATGTATATTCTTGATGTGCTCTACAAAGTCTTTGGCTTCAGCACTTGTCTTCTTCTCTTGGACCATCTTCCTCAATTCTGGAGCAGTCCTGGGACTGCCTCCATACACAATCTAGAATGGTGATCTCCCAGTGCTTCTGTTGACAGAAATGTTGTAAGAAAATTCTTCCTAGGGCAAGATTAAGTCCCATCCCTTGGGTTTATCTTCTACCAAGCATCTCAGTAGGTTACCCAGACTTCTATTCATAACCTCAGTCTACCCATCAGTTTGTGGATGGTGTGTAGAACTGAACTTCAACTTTGTCTTCAACTTTTTCCACAAGGTCCTCATGGGTCTTCTGGCATGGGATGAAATTTGCCATCTTCAAAAACCTATCAACTACCACAAATACTGAATTATTCCCTCTATGTCCTTGGCAAACCAAGAACAAAAGTCCATACTTATATCCTCCGATGGCCTCTCTGGTACAGGTAAGGGCTGATACAACCTAGTATTTTGGCTCACTCCTTTAGCCATCTGACATACCCTACAACTCTGCACAAACTTCTTCACATCTTGTGATAATTGAGGCCAATAATAATGCTCACTGATAATGGAAATGTTCTTATCCCGACCAAAATGTCCTACCATTCCTCCACTGTGCTTCTCCTTTATTAGGTTCTTGTTGTACATGTTTTGCACACACGCCCCGCCGTAGGCAGGGACCCCCTTTTTTTGCTCCAGACAGGCTGCTTTGCTCCTATCTTGTTTTGCGTGCCCCATTTCCAAGCCCAAATTAGTCATGTGCCATCAAGCGATCAAATCCCCTACCCGAATTCACCTGCTTGGGGTATTCAAATATGCAGAAAAATAAAGTCCCCCATCCCCTTTCTGCCTTTTGTATTGCATTGGTTGTTTCAGAAATGTTCGTGGACCCTTGTCAGTCCAGTTTCCACATTTTTGGCTTCAGGGACAACTTTTTGGTGGATTTGGGATGTGTTTGAAGTGCGTAAATGAACTGCCAAGGTTTCATCAACGTTCCGCTAAGTTTCGATGGTTTTGGAACTTTCCCTCCGGAATTCCCTTCCTCCTTGGCTGTTTGGAAACATCCGTGGACCCCCATCGCTCCCGTTTCCTCATTTTTGATTTTGGGGTCACCCTTTTTTGGATCTAGGATGTGTTTGAAGTGCGTAAATGAACTGTCAGGGTTTCATTAACGTTCTGCTAAGTTTCGATGGTTTCAGAACTTTCCCTCTGGAATTCTCTTCCTCCTTGGCTGTTTGGAAACATCTGTGGACCCCCGTCACTCTCGTTTCCTCATTTTTGACTTTGGGGTCACCCTTTTTTGGATCTAGGATGTGTTTGAAGTGCGTAAATCAATTGCCAAGGTTTCATTAATGTTTCGCTAAGTTTTGATGGTTTCGAAACTTTCCCTCTAGAATTCCCTTCCTCCTTAGCTGTTTGGAAACATCCGTGGACCCCCGTCGCTCCCGTTTCCTCATTTTTGACTTTGGGGTCACCCTTTTTTGGA
Source organism: Sequoia sempervirens (assembly GCA_007258455.2). Lineage (NCBI taxonomy): Eukaryota > Viridiplantae > Streptophyta > Pinopsida > Cupressales > Cupressaceae > Sequoia > Sequoia sempervirens. Next base: position 236,145 of record VDFB02091927.1, on the reverse strand, counting down.
TCTAGGATGTGTTTGAAGTGCATAAATGAACTGCCAAGGTTTTATCAACGTTCTGCTAAGTTTCGATTGTTTCAGAACTTTCCCTTTGGAATTCCCTTCCTCCTTGGCTATTTGGAAACATACATGGACCCCCGTCGCTCCCGTTTCCTCATTTTTGACTTTGGGGTCACCCTTTTTTGGATCTGGGATGTGTTTGATGTGTTTAAATGAACTGCCAAGGTTTCATCAAAGTTTGGTTAAGTTTCGGTGGTTTCAGAGCTTTGTCCCCCTTTTGCTATTTTGGAACTTCCAACGGCTGCCTCCTTCCCGGCCTCCAAGCCCGGCCCCTCCGTGGTTTTCCGGGGTTCCGCCTCTCTGTCACCATTTTGGAACTTCCGACGGCCGCCTCCTTCTTGTCCTCCGGAGCCCGGCCCCTCGTGGCCGTTTCGGGGTTCGCCTCTTCGTCGCCGTTTGGATCTTCCGACGGCTGCCTCCCTTCCGGCTTCTGGAACCCGGGTCCTCCATGGCCATTTCCGGAAGTTCGTCCCTCCTTGGCTGTTTTGAACATCTAGGAGCTCGCCTCCTTCCTGGCTATTTTGAACATCCGGGAGCCCGCCTCCTTCCCGGTTGTTTTGGACATCTGGGAGCTCGCCTCCTTCCTGGCTGTTTTGAACATCTAGGAGCCCGCCTCCTTCCTGGTTGTTTTGAACATCCGGGAGCCCGCCTCCTTTCCGGCTATTTTGGCTTCCGTCTATTGTCTGCCTTCTGGCTTTCTTCCGCCATCTTTCTGCCCTCTGGCGCTCACACCCTTTGAAGCACACATTAATGTTTATGGTCCAAATGAGCTCTAAATATGAATATCAAGATCTTTATTTGATGCATGGATAGATCTAACAGGGAATTTGTAGGTTTGACTGGCATTTTCCTTAACTCATGTATAAATGCACTTACGACACTTCGTGTTTGCAGGAGTCAAGAAGCCTTCCGTAGGTCTATCGAAGAGGCTCATTGAGGGAGTTGTCCTACCCTTTTCCAGATGATGATGATTTCTAAGGAGCTTTCTGCCCAAATCAGGGGCCACGAATCCATTGATGCCAATCGTCGACGGACTCATTTGATCAAAGGAAGAACACTACAAGCACATCGAGCAAAAGACAATTTTCAGGCAGTTTTAGTTACAGTGAAAAGGGAAATCAGCTAAATGACAAAATTGCTATAGTGACTGGCACTAGATGACAAAATAGGGAAAAAATAAAAAATGTATTTTTAATTGTTGAATATTGTGGGGTAGGTGAAGCCCTAACTTGCAATGAATCTGAGCCACTCAATACAAATTGAATCCTAGCCATTCATTTGGGCTTTGGAAAACTATAAATAGGGGCTTGCCCCTCATTTGTAAGGGTTGGAGAATTGATGTAAAGACATTCTACAGCAATAGAAAGCAACATTGCATAATTTATGGGTGTTCCTTTTGAGTTTGTTTTTTATGTATGCATGGTTCACCTTCCATGTTAGTTTTAGTGTTAGTTTTTTGAATGGGAGTGGTGATGGTGTTTGATGTTTTAGTATTTGATGGATTTCCAGCTCATGCTTTTTGTGGTTCATTGATGATGAGTCACTTTGCAAAGCTAGTCTGAGCTCATTACTTCATTGCTGACACTTAGTTCAATTACATGTGCATGATGTGCATGTGCAATTTGAAAATCTGCAGTCCTTAGAAGATTGCACTGGTTTTGTGCAACTATAGGTTTCTCTTGGCCAAGCAAAACCCAGTTTAGGAAGTTTGTCTACTTTAGTAGCCACCATTGTTACTGTTCATTCGTAGCTTAGGATTAGAATAGCTTTCTAAACCCTTCTCCTTTGGCTATTTTTTTAATCCTTGATTAGAGTAGGATCCAAAGCATCACCATGATGCTAAATCAGATGAATTTGATGAGTTTCAGTTTGCTGTTTTGAGTGGAAAGCCACTGTTCATTCACTTCCAGCACTTTGAAACTACATTTGCAAACCCAACTTTGATACTTTGTAACTCATCCGTAAGACCGCCTTGTGATTCCAGCGAATCACATCAAACAACTGAGATATTTCAAGCACTGTCAAGACCTAACATTATAGACCTTGGGATAGTGTTCTACAATCCGATTATGGAATATTGTCTTTCAAGAGAGGTAGTGCACCTACACACTGCCTGTGTTGAAAAGTGCATAAAAACACCATCAACAGAACGGGTGCTAGAAGGAGGGCTGACACGTTGGGAATGCAAAGCTGAAGGTTGGAAGTGATTCATTTTATGCCCTCCTCCTCCTAACGCCATCAAGAGAACTGGCACTAGAAGGAGGGCATGACATGTTGAGGCTACAAAGCTGAAAGTTGGAAATCGAAAGGAGCACTTGCAAAGAAGAAATCTAAGATGGGAGATCTCTTTCAACACTAAAATTCAAAAAAAAATTGAAGGCAAAAGAAGTTGAGTGAAAATGGAGCAACATGCACAAATTGACATCACTCAGCTACATGCAAATTTGAACAAGAGACTGAAGAAGCCATTGTAGCAATTCACATTGGCAAATAGATGTCAGATCCATTGCACTTGCAGGCATAGTGAATTGTGATGTCTAACATTCTTGGACAGAATTGAGAAGGTCTTGTAGGGAGAAATTCCCTTTTGGGAAATATTCCAGCCCTTGGCCCCCACAGACTCAGAGGAAGAATTGACAACCATGGCAACCAAGGCATTCAAGGAGTTGATCAAGGAAAATTTGAGTAGCAAGGATGGACCAAGATTGGAGGAAATATTGATGTCAAGTTGATGCAGGTTTCACAATGCACCCCACTCTGAATTCACTTGCTCATCATGCACAAATGTCATTGCCCAAATCAACAATCATGTGAACAAGTTGGAGCAGCCAACTCTCAATGAAGAGAAGTTATCCCATGAGGAAGAAGAGTTCTTAACATCTAGAGGACAGCAAAATAAAGATAAACCAAGAAATTTGACACAAGTTTGTGTTGGGACAATAGACATAGAAAATGAAAACCAAGAGGGAGGACCTAAAATTCTTGGGATAGCAAGTTGCATTGATAAAAATCTGATTATAACCAGTTTAGTAGACTTTCCCTCCATTGAAGAAGATCGGTCCTCCACTCAAGAAGAGGGATTGGCGGTCAGAGATGAATCAAAAGAGTTTGCAGCAGTGTATGCTGGGGCAGCAAATGGAAATGCTGAAAATCAAGAAGAGGAGGCTAAAAGCCTTGGGGCAGCAGAAGGAGATGGTAAAAGCATAAGCAAAATTAGGTCGAAAGACCTCTCCATCTATAATGACAGTGATCAAGAAGCTAAAAATGCAGATTTGAAGGAGTGGGAGCAACCACTCACTACGGATGTCTACCATCATAATTCTTTTTCAAGTGATGATGATGACTCAATAGCAGAAAGATATGACCAGCTCGTCTCCAGGTGGGAAAAGGATTGGTCAGAGCTGAAGTACCGAGTGGATTTGGAGATATTGCTGCTCCCAAATTGGTGCCGACTCCATGATTCATCACATTCAGAGTTCACATGTGAACTAGGCCAAGAAGCCATCAAATAGGTCAAAGAACAAGCAAGGCAGCCAAGTGCCCGACCTCCTCTACTTGCTGCCCATATTGAAGAAGACCAAGAGCCTAAACTAAGTGATGGATCAGCTGAAGGCGAATCTCAAGAGGATGTTGGGGCAGCAATAGAAGGACAACAATATAGTCTCGGACTACCGAGCGATGAAGTAGATCAAGTGGGAATGTTGTCCACCAGTCATCAAGAAGTTATTCCTCTTGAAGAGCAGTTATGTGCCATGGATGGTGGGCTTTTTGATGAGTCTTTGGAGGGAAATTATGTAGTAGACTTTGGTCCCCTTGATAAGGTGCCATCGATTGATGACTTCTTTCCATTGGGAGCTGTACTACGAAGGTATGCTCATGTCGAGGAAGAGCACATCCCAGAAGACGGTAGTGATGAATACATACTCCTTAAGCCCCTGAATGGTGATGCACTAGAGTTTTCAAATTGGGAGAGGAGCTCCTTCTCCATTTACAGTGATAGTGACCAAGAGGAAACAAGTGGGCGCCGTGAGGAGATACATGAACAACAAAAGGAAGAAGATAAAGGTGGAGGTGTTTCGATCGCTGCCAACAAATATGATGAGCTTAGTCAACCGTGGGCTGCAACTGAGGGTCCTTCCGCCTCAATCCTTGCAGATTTTTCTTCACAACTAGAGAGCTACAATAAGATAGATTCATGCATGTCATCATCCCATGACATTGAACATCACAAAAATCAGGTAAACACTTGGGAAGGGAAATGGGACAGCATGCTACCTTTTGAAGATGATCATCAAAAGGGCACCAAGATTACAGATGATCGACAAGGCGAGGTGTTCCTCCTTCAAGAACGACCAATTGCGACTGTGGATCTTGCTCACAACTTGGAAGAGCTGTTTGCTGCCCCATCCTCCCAGCCTTATGCACGCTTAATGTCCAAAGTGTTACACCCTCCACCGCGTCCACCTGAAGCTGCCAATGCAACAATCAAGGATGTTATGCTTGCTCTCGATTGTCCAACGCTGCCACCTTCATGTGATGACATCCAGGTTTTATCCTTCCTTGCCCCTATTATTTCTCATAATTGCACTTATTATTTTGATTATGGGAATAAGGGAAAACAAACATGTTTGTGGATTAACCATGGGTTCAATGAGCCTCCTCAATTGCTGATTTTTCATGATGATGTGGTTGAACTTGAGTGCTGCAATGTTAAATTTCTTTTTTCAGAATATAATGATAAATTTGCATGGTTAAGAACGATAACGATTGCTAGTTTGCTTATGCATGTTTTTCAAAATCCAATGAACGTTAATGTTAGCTCGCCCTATCTGAACATAGTGCTTTGTAAATATCTTTGTACATAGCTCATTTTTGAGTAGTATAGGTTTCTTATAAATACTCTGCTTTCCTACTTTCCTTAGGTTAGTTGGCTTGTGTAGGTTGCTTGCTTCGTTTGCTTTTTGTTTGCTTTCGCTTTATTGCTACTTTGCTCAGGTTCCCTTTGCTTTTAGCTGGGCACATTTGTGCGCACAACAACCATACTTATTGTCTGGGGTTGTTCTACGTATTTCTTTGTCAAACTCTAATCAAGTCTTTAGAGTGGATGGTGAAGGTCTTCTGTTAGTGTCAAGTGATCTAGGTATTTGATTCAAAGAAGATAAGTTGTTGGTTTAGTTCGACTCTAACGTATTCTGAAATCTTATAGCTCTTACACATCTTAAGAATTCGACGGTCACTATAGGGCCTTTTGTGAAGTCTAGTTAAGTGAAAAATCTAAAATTCTGCTCCAGTGCCACTGTGATTCTCACCTGAGCGCGAGCTTCAATGCTTGCGGGTTGAAATAAAAGAGCTGAAAAGAGAAAAGAAAGAAAGAAAGAAAACATTGAAAATTAAAAGAAAGAGAAAATTCAACTTTTCAAGGGGTATCCGAGCAACTCTACCGGGGCTATGGACACCCGGCCGGCAGTAGAGCAATGTTCGGAGAATCATAGCGATAACCTCGTTGGGGCTATGGACGCCTGACTGGTAGCGAAGCAATGTCCCATATGCTTTTGGAGTTAGAATAAATTACGTAGCTTAACTGAACGGAGCTTGGGTTCCTGTAGCAACTGAAGGATGGGAATTAATGCAATTGCAGACACTTGGGTTTTTAGCATACTGAAGGTTGGGTTGGCTAGTAGTTTTGATCCTTTGGATTGGGTGTCTGGTTTGTTTGCCCTAGCAAGAAGGTCGGAACCAGAGATTCTGGGTTCGTCATTCCAGTTTGTCATCAAAATGCTCTGGAGCATTTCCCCAGCGAGTCACCATTTGCTGTGCATGTTTTGCACACACGCCCTGCTGTAGGCAGGGACCCCCTTTTTTTGCTCTCGACAAGCTGCTTTGCTTTTGTCTTGTTTTGTGTGCCCCATTTCCAAGCCTAAATTGGTCATGTGCCATCAAGCGATCAAATCCCCTACCCAAATTCACCTGCTTGGGGTATTCAAATCTGCGGAAAAATAAAGTCCCCCATCCCCTTTCTGCCTTTTGTCTTGCTTTAGTTGTTTCAGAAATGTCCGTGGACCCCTGTCGGTCCAGTTTCCACATTTTTGGCTTCAGGGACAACTTTTTGGTGGATTTGGGATGTGTTTGAAGTGCGTAAATGAACTGCCAAGCTTTCATCAACGTTCCGCTAAGTTTCGATAGTTTCAGAACTTTCCCTCCGGAATTCCCTTCCTCCTAGGCTGTTTAGAAATATTCGTGGACCCCTGTCGCTCCCGTTTCCTCATTTTTGACTTTGGGGTCACCTTTTTTTGGATCTAGGATGTGTTTGAAGTGCGTAAATGAACTGCCAAGGTTTCATCAATGTTTTGCTAAGTTTCGATGGTTTCAAAACTTTCCCTCCAGAATTCCCTTCCTCCTTCGCTGTTTGGAAACATCCGTGGACCCCCGTCGCTCCCGTTTCCTCATTTTTGACTTTGGGGTCACCCTTTTTAGGATCTAGGATGTGTTTGAAGTGTATAAATGAACTACCAAGGTTTCGTCAACATTTCGCTAAGTTTTGATGGTTTCAGAACTTTCCCTCCAGAATTCCCTTCCTCCTTGGCTGTTTGGAAACATCCGTGGACCCCCGTCTCTCCCGTTTCCTCATTTTTGACTTTGGGGTCACCCTTTTTTGGATCTAGGATGTGTTTGAAGTGCGTAAATGAACTGAAAAGGTTTCATCAATGTTTCGCTAAGTTTCGATGCTTTCAGAACTTTCCCTCTGGAATTCCCTTCCTCCTTGGCCGTTTGGAAACATCCGCGGACCCCCGTCGCTCCCGTTTCCTCATTTTTGACTATAGGGTCACCCTTTTTTGGATTTGGGATGTGTTCGATATGTTTAAATGAACTGCTAAGGTTTCATCAAAGTTTGGTTATGTTTCAATGGTTTTGAAGCTTCGTCCCCCTTTTGTTGTTTTGGAACTTCCGACGGCTGCCTCCTTCCCGGCCTCCAGAGCATGGCCCCTCCGTGGCCGTTCCGGGGTTCCGCCTCTCTATCACCATTTTGGAACTTCCAACGGCTGCCTCCTTCCCGGCCTCCGAAGCCTAGCCCCTCCATGGCCGTTTCTAGGGTTCCGCCTCTCCGTCACCATTTTGGAACTTCCAACGGCCGCCTCCTTCCCGGCCTCCGGAGCCCGGCCCCTCCGTGGCCGTTTCCGGGGTTCTGCCTCTCCGTCGCCTTTTTGGATCTTCCGACGGATGCCTCCCTTCCGGCCTCCAGAACCCAGGTCCTCCATGGCCATTTCTGGAAGTCTATCCCTCCTTGGCTGTTTTGAACATCCAAGAGCTCGCCTCCTTCCTGGCTGTTTTGAACATCCGGGAGCCTGCCTCCTTCCCGACTGTTTTGGACATCCGGGAGCTCGCCTCCTTCCCGGCTGTTTTGAACATCCGGGAGCCCGCCTCCTTCCTGGCTGTTTTGAACATCCGGGAGCCCGCCTCCTTCCTGGCTGTTTTGAACATCCGGGAGCCCGCCTCCTTCCCGGCTATTTTGGCTTCCGTCTATTGTCTGCCTTCTGGCTTTCTTCCAACATCTTTCTGCCCTCTAGCGCTCGCACCCCTTGAAGCAGGCATTAATGTTTATGGTCCAAATGAGCTCTAAATATGAATATCAAGATCTTTTCATGATGCATGGATAGATCTAATAGGGAATTTGTAGGTTTGACTGGCGTTTTCCTTAACTCATGTATAAATGCACTTACGACACTTCGTGTTTGCAAGAGTCAAGAAGCCTTTCGTAGGTCTATCGAAGAGGCTCATTGAGGGAGTTGTCCTACCTTTTTTCAGATGATGATGATTTCTAAGGAGCTTTCTACCCAAATCAGGGGCCACGAATCCATTGATGCCAATCGTTGATAGACTCATTTGATCAAAGAAAGAACACTGCAAGCACATCAAGCAAAAGACAACTTTCAGGCAGTTTTAGCTACAGTGAAAAGGGAAATCAACTAAATGACAAAATTGCTATAGTGACTAGCACTAGATGACAAAATAGGGAAAAAAATAAAAAATGTATTTTTAATTGTTGAATATTGTGGGGTAGGTGAAGCCCTAACTTGTAGTGAATCTGAGCCACTCAATACAAATTGAATCCTAGCCATTCATTTGGGCTTTGGAAAACTATAAATAGGGGCTTGCCCCTCATTTGTAAGGGTTGGAGAATTGATGTAAGGACATTCTGCAGCAATAGAAAGCAACATTGCATGATTTATGGGTGTTCCTTTTGAGTTTGTTTTTTATGTATGCATGGTTCACCTTCCATGTTAGTTTGAGTGTTAGTTTTTTGAATGAGAGTGGTGATGGTGTTTGCTGTTTTAGTATTTGATGGATTTCCAGCTCATGTTTTTTTTTGGTTCATTGATGATGATTCACTTTGCAAAGCTAGTTTGAGCTCATTACTTCATTGCTGCAACTTAGTTCAATTACATGTGCATGATGTGCATGTGCAATTTGAAAATCTGCAGTCCTTAGAAGATTGCACTAGTTTTGTGCAACTGTAGGTTTCTCTTGGCCAAGCAAAACCCAGTTTAGGAAGTCTGTCTACTTTAGCAGCCACCATTGCTACTATTCATTCGTAGCTTAGGATTAGAATAGCTTTCTAAACCCTTCTCCTTTTGCTATTTTTTTAATCCTTGGTTAGAGTAGGATCCAAAGCATCACCATGAAGCTAAATCAGATGAATTTGATGAGTTTCAGTTTGCTATTTTGAGTGGACAGCCACTATTCATTCACTTCCAGCACTTTGAAACTGCATTTGCAAACCCAACTTCCATGCTTTGTAACTCATCTGTAAGACCGCCTTGTGAATCAAGAAAATCACATCAAACAACTAACATATTTCAAGCACTGTCAAGACCTAACATTAGAGACCTTGGGGTAGTGTTCTGCAATCCGATTGTGGAATATTGTCTTTCAAAAGAGATAGTGCACCTACACACTGCCTGTGTTGAAATGTGCATAAAAACACCATCAACAGTTCTCCCTCATGGAACTCCTTGGAATACATAATTGGCTTCCCTTAAACAACATGTCATTATAGATTATGAAATATAGCCACTTCGTCCTATCAATTGTAACAGGCTCCTTGCAAGCTTTCCAAGCCTTCGCAAAATCAAGATCTTCAGGATACAGTGTCTTGAGTTAATTGAACCCAACCACTTCAATTTGCATATCTGTCAACAATGTTTGCCTCCTACTTAAGGCATCTGCAACCCTATTTGACTTGCCACTCCTATGCTTTAAAACAAAGGTATAACTCTACAAAAATTCTACCCATTTCATATGCCTCTGATTTAACTTTCCCTGACTACTCAGATACTGTAATGCTTGATGATCAGTAAACAAAAAAAATTCCTTTGGCAACATATAATGTCTCCATTTCTTTAATGCTTGAACTATTGCATAAAATTCTTGATCATACACAGAATACTTTCTCTTTGCATCATTTAACTTTTCACTAAAATAGGCAATGGGCTTACCTTCTTGGCTCATCACTACTCCAATGGTATAACCACTGGCATCACAATCCACTTGAAAAACCTTATTGAAATATGGGAGGGCTAAAACTAGTTGCTCTGTCACCTTCTGCTTCAACAAATCAAAACTCTTCGCTGCCCCGGTGCTCCACTTGAATTGTTTTTATGTCCCCTCTCATTGTTTCAATCAGGGGTGCACAAATACTACTGAAGTTTCTAATGAACTTCTTGTAAAAACTAGCCAAACTATCAAAAGATCTCACCTCAGTAGCAGTTCTTGGGGTAGGCCATTCTAGAATAGCCTTCACCTTCTCTGGGTCCATCTTGAGACCTTCTGCTGAGTCAACAAACCCCAAATACACTAACTCTTTCTTCACAAAACTACACTTCTTCAGATTAATCAACATTTTCTCTTCTCTCAACTTTTCAAAGACTCTACGAATATGCATCAAATGCTCACCTAGGGACTTACTGAATATTAAAATATCATCTAACTACACAATGACAAAATTCCCTAGAAACTCTTTCAGTACCTCGTTCATGAGCCGCATGAATGTGCTCAGTGCATTGGTTAGCCCAAAAGGCATGACTAACCGCTCATACAAGCCCTCCTTAGTCTTGAAGGTAGTCTTCCATTCATCACCATCTCCAATCCGGATCTGGTGATATCCACTCTTCAGATCAATCTTCGTGAAGTACTGTGCTCCACTCAAACAATCCATCAGGTCATCCATCCTTGGAAAGGGAAATATGTACTTGATTGTTATCTTATTTATAGCTCTGGAGTCTGTACACATTCTGCACTCACCATCCTTCTTTGGTGCTAGTACTGTAGCTACTGCACATGGGCTTAGACTCTCTTGAATCAAACCCTTTCTCAACAAATCTTGAGCTTGTCTATTCAACTCCTCATTTTCTACAGGAGTCATTCTATGAGCTGCCTTATTTGGAAAACTAGTTGTAGGGATCAATTCAATCTGATGATTGGTCTTCCTCATCGGTAGTAAACCCTCAGGTATGTTATCAGAAATAATCTCCTGAAACTCATCCAATAGTCCAGAAACTTCTATTGGCACCTTCTCACTATCTTCCTTGTCCATTCTTGGAATCAACACATAACACATACGTTCATGCTTCATGCCTTCTAAAAATTTCTTTCCATCAATAAAACAAATTCTTTCACTATTGCATACCTTTTCTTCGTCCTTCTTCAAGGGTTTCAACATATGATGGACTCCATCCTTTGTCAGGGAATAAGTGTTTGCATGGCCATCATGTATAGCATGCCTATGAAACTGCCATGGCCTCCCCAACAACATGTGACATGCATCCATGGGGACGATATCACAAACTACCTCATCATGATAGCTTTTGATCTTGAACTTCACCAGGCATTGCTCATTGACCAGAAATTTGTGGTCTTTCTACAACCAGGGAATCTAATATGGATGTGGATGCCTTTCCCTTTTCAGCTTCAACTTCATAACCATCTCTTTTGACACCAAATTATCGGTGCTCCCACTGTCAATAATGACCTCACAAAATTTGTCTTCACACTTACACCTTGTGTAGGATAGATTCTTCCTTTGTTCTGGCTACTTCTCTTTAGTCACCAGGGCTCTTCTAATGACTAGGGCTTCTACCCTTTCTGCATCATTTGAATGCTTGGACTATGCCTCCTCATCTGCATGTGCAACCCTTCCACGACCTTCTGGCCTTCTTTTTGTCCTTCCTTGGTGTTGTGGACATTCATAGGCTTGATTCCCTTCTTCACAACAATGGAAACAAGTTCCTCTGAAACCACCTCTTCTAGGCACTGGCCCAGATCTTCCTCGTCCTCTACCTCTTTGATCACCACTATTTTGATCACGAGGGTGGTAGAAGTTATCATTCCTCTGGCTTTGACTGGTACCCACATCTTCATTTTTCCTTTCATCCTCATTTTGGCTCCCAAAAGATCTTCCACTACCCCTTCCGCTTTGACCTCCTTGGCCTTTTTGCTTAGTGTCAAATCTTTTGTTCAGCTTCTCCTCAACTTTTAGGGAAAACTGGTATGCATCCTCAATGGTGGTCATTCTGACCATGCTTAGCTCCTCCTGAATGCTCAGTCGTAACCCATTAAGGTAACGGGCTACCTTCTCCTTGTTGGCCTCTGTATGGCCTATTCTGATGATCATCTTGTGAAAATCTTCTGTGTATTCTTTCACAGATCTACTTCCTTGCTTCAACCCTTGCAATTCCTTCAGCAGATCTAACTTGTAATCTACTGGTATGAATTGCTTCTTTAGTTTCTCCACCATGCAATCCCAACTACTGATCTTTCCTTTTCCTCTTTGATTTCTCTCCAACTGGACCTCTTTCCACCAAATATTGGCATGGCCCTTCAGCTTCATTTTTGCAAACTTAACCCAATCTGGGTCCTCTACTTCTTCATACTCAAAATATTCTTCTAGCTTGTTGATCCAATCGATCAACTCTTCCGGGTTTAGACTTCTAGAATAACTAGGGACTTATATTCTAGGTCTTTTTCTGATCTTTGAAATGGCCCTAATTAGCCACATTTGATCTCAATCAATAGCTTCTTCTTCCTCTTCTACATCTGTATCTTCCACCTCTTCTTCATCCTTGCTTTCTCCTCTCCTTCCCGGATCTAACCCTCTTCTCATTTTTTCCTACAATGCATCGATTTGTCTGTGGAGGGCTCTGAAACCCTCGGCAACCAATGGATCTCTTCCACCAGCATTTCTGCCACCTCTGCCACCTCTGGCACCACCACACCTACCAAGAATCACTCTTGGAGGCATCTTGAATATTTTGAACCCACAACCACAGTCCTGGTGTGAATTGCCTCACGATCAGTGATCTGTCTCCCTTTATATTTTTATGTTTGTCATTATCTCCCTATCTCTCTATATTTTCTTCCTCATATTTATCTTTGTCTCCTTAAGTGTGCAATGGGTACATTGAAGAGGTCCTAAAGGAGAATTATCATATCTTTAATCAAATGGCATGCTACCTTGAGCATAACTCCCCAAGGACACATGACATTCTTGTAAAATGGTATAAGATAAGACAGAAAAAATAAAATAACTTAGTCTTTCAAATTTTTATCCACTAGCCTTAGGTCTTGGCAAAACTCCCATAATCTACCCACATCTTGGTTGAGGTCTAGGATTTCATCACACATAGCCTTCATCGCATGAGTTTAAAGCAATTGTAGACTTAGCCCAAGTATATGCTAGGCTAAGGTAGATCTAATTAATGGAAATAGAGGCATACAATTCTTCTTTAATACCTCCACCACAAACATATGCAAGGTGTTGGTTTTTTTTACAGTAAACAGGTTGATCTTCTAATCTACCTATGCAATTTCCAATTCCAATAAAGGGCAGCTCGAAGGACCTAGACTAATTGATGAGGATTTGAAAGACCTCCTACACTTTGGGCTCTACAAGACTCAGGAGGGTGATCCCTTAATGCATTTACAACCTCTACACCATAATCATAAACAACATTAACAAAACAAATAATCTCGTTTAAATATCAACATAATATATACACCGAATAGAATTACTGCTATCAATAATATCAACTATTTGAGCATGAGATAACTACAACAACATTTCCCACAAGATAAGAGAACAATGGATTTGGTAATTTCAGGTAAAGCTCTTAGGTGGAAAATAAATAATCGAACCATAGAACAAGTACAACCTGCCTCAAGCATATATCCATTGAGGAGTCAAATTTATAAGCATCTAAGGGTTTATGATAGATTTAACTCATAAATATTATAAGATCCCACAACATTGTTTTGGCTGTGTCTCATCAATATGTATTCTAACCCAATACTACTCTATCAAATCCTTATACGTAACATATATCCACCTACAATCCCAAATAATTTAACTAATTCCCTGAATTAAACCTAAAACAAGAACTAGTACACACCACACAGTAGACAGAATGTGAAACAAACCCTTTGATCATTTTATTCAAAATTCAGATATGCTTGTTCAATGGAGAGACATGAGTTCAAATTAATCATATCAATTCAAATGCCAGTACTGTCATAAAACATCAAATCCCCATGAATTCAAAACCTACTAAAGAATTCAACTCAAAACCTAAATTGCATTTTCCCTAAAACCATCAGACTTTACAATTTTCTCTACAACTTCATCTAGAATCGACCAAAAATATCTAACTTGCTAACCCGTACTTCTGGCCTTGAAATCCTTCTTATAGAAAATGAAGGAGAAAAAAAGCATCGGGTTAGAAAGCACCCATGTCACCAGCCAATTGGACCACCTTGTGATATTCCAAAAAATTGTTACAACAACAATCTCCCCAAAGAATCTTGTTCATCGTGCCTACTAAGAATGGTTGATGCAGCAACAAAAAACTTCAAGAAGTTCATGCCTAGACTGTCACCAAAAAACAAAATTGTAATATATTGTAACTGTAATAGTTAATTTTTCAACTGTTAGTAGCTTACTCCTGTTCACTCTTAGTTAAATATACATTTACCCATTTTTGGTACTCTTCATCAGTTGGCCACTCAAAATTGATCACCTCATTCACCTTGACTATAAGGTTTGTATTTAACTGCCACCTGATTCGCTTCTCTTTCAAAAGACTCCAAGAATGAGTTGGTGCTAATGATTTTGTCCATACAGCTCACCAACGAATCATAATCTAAGTTACCCTATTTTTGAGGGTTTTGTAGTCGAAACATGATATAAAGGGGCTCTTACACTTTTTGTTATTAGTGCAGCTTGTGTAGGAGGCCCCATGGATACTGTTGTAATTGTAGGATGCATGAATAGGGAGTAGGATGAGAAATAAAGAAGGTATAGCTATTGTTCTCAATAGTTTTGTGAAGAAAAGCATGTGAAATGTGAGGTTCAAGCCTAGGTTTCAACAAAACATGTATGGGAGATATGATTTTATGAATTTTTTATCCATGTGCAGACCTAATGGGTTGTTTTTGAACACTAAATATAAATGATACACACACACACACACATATATATGTATGTATGTATGTATGTATGTATGTATATTTATTTTTAAATGTAAATGTAAATGCATTTACTGGATGCTCTCCTAGAACAATAAATGCAACATATCATTAAAAAAATGCATATCTATGTATATAAATGTGTATTTCTAAATGCAAGTGTAAATGCAAAGAGCATATGGTTTTGTAGTGTTATAGATACAACATATCCATAAATTAATGTAATTGAAATTCTAAAGTTTTCAACACATATAATATGAAATCGATCAAACTATTAAACTACATGAGAAATAAATGAAAACAGTAAATGCATATGTATGTGTATTTGTAAATGTAGGTGTAAAATAAATAAGAATAATGAAAATTATAAAAGAATAAAAGGAAAGGTCTCCTCCCTTCTTGGTAGTGATAACCTCCTCCACACACAACCCTTAAAAATTATGAATAGAGGAATATAATCTTTGAAGAACTTAAAGTTGATTCTCTCCTACTTGATGTAATTAGTCATTTTATCCTTACAAATATTTATAGTGATTACTAGAGGCACATAGACCAATTCTTCATAATAGAAGAATTTGATCATACTTTTCCAATGATGGCATTATGAGAAAACCTTAGGTTAAATGAATAATTCCTAGCTAAGTTCTTTAAATCATGTCCAACCGTATAAGAGAAGACCACTGCTATGTGTACTTGGATACCATGGAGAAAGGATAGTCTTTGGGCTCTTTCATCAATCATCCTACCTTAAAACATACCAAAAATCTCCTAGCAATTAGACATAGGAAGATTTAATATGACTTAAAACAAATTTATTGCCAAAGCCTAAAATTATGATGACTTAACCGGGCCTAGTACACTCTCCCTCCCCGTTAACCACTTAGACATATGGAAATTAAATGTAAATTTGCTGCTATTTTTAGTAATGTAGGTGTCCAATAAACCACGTGCTGGTGTTTCCCTTCAAGTTTATTTACTTGAATGAAGAGAAAAAGTCCTTTGATTACAATTAGAGAATACATTTGAGGCCTTGGTTGTGTAACTGGTGGACCATAGTCACATTTAACACTTGTTACAAAGTTTGGGAGTTAAAACGTCAAGTAGATTTGATTTGTGATGGACACATTTGGACGGTATTAACAATAGCTTGCAATCTATCAAGACTTGATTACCTTATAACCTGTGAAATTCTAGCGATGAAATGATAGATTAATCATAATGTCACCTTGGGATCACATCACCATGAAAGAACTTCATCTAGCATCCTTACGAGTGCAAGTACCACCAATTAGGTATTTGTCAGATCTATCTTCCTCGAGTGAGGGAAATTCAAGAAGAGAAGAGGAAAGCAAGACATGTAGTATGTCTGAAAGAGGGAGATCAACTAGAGGTCAAAATATTAGAAGAAAATTCCGTAAACGCATGGATTTTTTTCTTGCTGAAGGGGGGTCATGTTCTTATGATGATGAGAGCATAGGCAAGATCGAGGTGCCCTTGAGGTACAAACATCTATGGAAACAATAGGTACCCAAGGAACTTCCTCCAATAAACATCAATTTTTATGGCAACAAGAGGATATATCGCATAGCACCATCGTCATTACATGGTTTGGGCCTATTTTGCATGGATGACATAAAGGTCTGTTATTACAAAGTTACTAAATTGATGAAGTATGTTGGACCCTGTTATAATTACAAAGATTGGATGCAACTGGTTCGATATACACGAAGTATGGGTAGGTATGCACTGTCAACAAATTATATATAACTAAAAGATAAGGATCAAAATAAAGGAGTGGCTGTGTACATTGATGGAAGGCCAAAAGCATTAGGGAATATTATAGGGTTTATAAACAATACACGACCTGGGTCAACAAATAAGCAACCCAATTGCATATTTGAGGCGTGTTAGGGAAACTGTGTATTTGTATGTGTGATAAGATCAATAACTGCAGGGGAAGAGTTGCTAATTGATTACAATTTGAATCGCTTAGTTACAAACACAGTTACTATGGGGGTGGTACGTATAATGTACCATTTTATCCAACCTCCAATTAATGACTCCAATATACCA
This sequence comes from Sequoia sempervirens, assembly GCA_007258455.2. Lineage (NCBI taxonomy): Eukaryota > Viridiplantae > Streptophyta > Pinopsida > Cupressales > Cupressaceae > Sequoia > Sequoia sempervirens. Next base: position 219,504 of record VDFB02091927.1, on the reverse strand, counting down.
TTTTATTCTTATGTTTTCTTTTGTAAGTCTATTGGTTTCATTTCGGTAATTTTTTTTATATTTAATTTTCATCACAGCGGGACATTGATCGTATGGAGAAGGCTCTGGCCTAGAGCATAGATCATGATGTATCTTCAGATGCTTCTACCTAATAGGTTTACCTCATTGTAATTGTACAAATTAGATATGAGCAAAATGTTTTATTATTATTTTTTCATAAGTTTATTGGGTTAATTTTGATAATATTTTTAATATTCTTCTTGCAGTCGAGTGATCAGAGAAATGCACCAGTAGTAGACGAGAGCATCCATAGTGACGTGCAGTCAATATTTTGTGATGATGACAACACTTATTCAACAAACCCTCTTGATAAGATAAGGAAGATCCAAAAAAAATACAATGAAGAAATCGTTAAGTTGATATTCATAGTGCCTCAAACATATGAGATAAGAGAGAGGGTTAAAATATTGACTGAGAGATCACAAAACTTGCAAGTTGTCATGAGGTATTTAATTATAACATAAGTTCATTCATGGTTTTATATTTTGTACTCTTTTATGTCATGAACTAAAATATGTGTTGTTTTTAAAAGATTATTTGCCTCCTCATGATGCTCCTAGCCATGATCAGGGTACTGCAAGTGCTACCCGAGGAGTAGGGGTTGGTACAAGTTTCCATCCTGATCTTCCTAAACATACATCACATCATCTGTGCCTGTATTTTCATCTGAAATGTTGGCAACACATACCATGCAGGCATCCGTTAATGCACCCTCTAATAGCAAACACATGCCATAACATACATTAGGACATTTACCTGGGGATGTAGAGGCCAATAGTACTGGTGATGTTTTAGCAACATTTCCTAGATCTTCCTGTATTACTAGTATGGGAACATTGCCAGTCACATTTGTGGTGACCGAGGATTTAGTTTCTATAAAGATAGAGAAGGTCCCAAGAACTTTAAAATTTTTTAATTATTATTATATATAATCCAATTGAAATTTACTTATTGATCGCTCTTTTTAGACTATTGATCCCATGATAATTTTATAGGAAATGATGTTTTTTATAAACATCTAACTGATATTACATTGGAGCTCTTCAGGCTCACCATACGTACATGGTGGAATTCCCAAAATTAAGATTTAAAATATGAGCTCATTAACCGTTTAGTTGTATTGTTCGGTGATAAAACATTCAACCGAACCAAGGTCTTTAAGAAAACTGGTACCTATCTAAAGTATGCCAGGGACCAATATAGGTCACATTTAGAGAAGAAAAAAAAGTACGATCATTCCTCCATGATTTTGGAGAGGGAGTTGAAGGACCTGGTGTTAGATGGAAAGGAGAAGGTTGAAAAGAAAAAAAGGAAAGACACCACCAGGCCAAAGAAGGTATGTGATACTATCAACAATGTAATTATATACTGATTACACTTTCGTTTTACATAATCTAATGTATTTCAAACTTTTCATAGGCTTCCCAACACATCAAAGACAACAAAAGGAAAGACTAGAAAAATACGGGAAAAACAAACCTGGCTCTGGTGGTTATATGAAATTAGCCACATGAATTGTAAGTATCAATAAATGAAATATAGTATCCAAATAATAAATTGAAAATAATTTTTGTTTTATCACACCATAGAAGCAAAATTCATGATCTTATGCAAAAATGTAGGGCTCTGAATTCAACAGAGTTCCCATTGAAGATGACCTGAAGATTGCCTTCTAGCAAGGCTATCAAGTCGTGGCTGAATGCCTAAGAGTCTTGAATGGGCAAAAACAAACTTCCACTACATCCGGCATGCAGGTAAATAAACTCAATAAATTTTATTTAAAATTGAATACTTGTGAAATCTATTCAATATTAATTTCCACCATAAATTAATTACATTCCTATTTGTTTTAAACATTCAAGCAATGATAATACTGCACATGACATTGGAATGCAGCCTGGTGAGGGTGAAGCACAACCTGTAGATGAAGGTCATGGTGTGCATCCCGGTACTTTAGAGCATGTAGAGTGTGACCAACATGTTGAGCATAATCAGGCTAGAGAAGATTAGGAACATAATGTGGCCCCATCAGGTAAATAGGACCACTCTAAAGATCTTTTAAACATATTTAATTGCAATTGGTGTATTAATTAATGTAACCTTTCGTGTTTCAAATTTAGAGCATGTATAGTGTGATCAACGTTTTGAGAATGATTAGGAACATGATGTAGCCCCATCAAGTAAAGAGGACCACTCTCATGTTCTTTTAAACATATTTAATTTCAATTGGTGTATTAATTAATGTAACCTTTCATGTTTCAATTGTAGATCAAGATTTAGAGGGTGTTTAGCATGTTGAGCATGAGTATATAATAGAAGTTTAGGAACATGATGTGGACCCATCAGGTAAAGAGAACCACTCTAATATTCTTTTAATTAATGAAATACTTGTAACAATAATAATAAAACATATCAGTTTAACATTTCTTTGTTATTGTAGCACACCCCCCTTGCAGTGGTGTCCACATCATGAGCAGTTGACTAGGCGTACATTAAGATCACAAGCAGAGGGAAGAACAACTAAAGGGGGGACAAATGATTTAGAAAATGATGCTCCACTTCATATTTTTTTAGCTTTAAAAAGAAACAAAAAAAAAAGGATTGTAATCATATCATGACAAGCATATTTTTGATAATATGTAAAAATTGAAAGAATGAATATTATATGTTAATGAATGAATGTGAATATGTTAATTAATTAATGTTATATGTTAATGAATGAATGTTATATATTATTAATGGATGAATGAATGACTAATATTATATGATTGGGTATGGGGAATTAAGAGTGATGTGAGTGGGGGGGAGGGGCCAAATTAGCTTCCACCATCACGTGGTTGGCCCTGTTAGGTAGAGAATATTAAACTATTCTCGAAACAAAGAGAAGCTCAATAAGGTAATGCACTTTTCAATATAAGAAATGAATCGTTTGAAGCATCAAACCCATATGCAAAGATGAAAGAAAGTGCTAAATTTTCACTATGGTGGCAGAAAAATGATTCTTTATACCCTGAATCCATGCTCTGCATCATAATTTGAAGTTGTTTCCATTCCAATGTTCTGAGTTTAGTTTGTTTGTATGGATTTGTATGAATACCACATTGTGTTGTGTGTGGATTTGGTTCCAAAGCTCTGTTTCTTCTATTTTTAGTGGTGACATAACTCTAAAATTTGAATTTTGTGTATAATAGGTTAGTGGAAAAATTGACAGCTCTGAAGGGTTTTGAGGCTCGATTGAGATAGATACATGGATATTTGGATCTTGTTGTTGATGGGAGGCTTCCACTTAACCATGAAATTTTGTACCATCTACATGTATGCAAAAGTTTCTCTACTTACATTCATTCCTAATCATAAATGTTGTAAATGATATTAATGCTTCAAACTTAAGATTTGTTTCATTGTTATAATGATCAAAATGTTATACTTTGCTATACATTCAAGCATCCTCTTGCCCCCTACCCTTTGCTCTCTCCCCCCTCCTTTTAAGAATTTTCTGTCATAAAAGATTCACATTTCTGTCTCATTTACAAAAAATTATCTAAAGTGCTAGGAGTGAAAAAAGATATGTAAAATATGATGGATTATGTCTAAACAACAACTTTCCATCTTATAGCTAATTAAATCCTTAATATTTGAATAGTTTAGAGCTCGAATAATGCTTGTATATGCATGTGTAGCAATAAGGGAGCCTATGTGAAGATTGAAATTTAAAACATCACTTTGTTATTTTTCCTTAGGCGTGAAATGATATTTTGAGTAATACAAACCTACACACACATTGATATTTTTTGGCATTGCATTGAATTTTTTTTTCTCTTATATACCTACCCTCGGCTAGACATGGAGGTATATAATATTGGTTTATGGGTTTATTCTATAAGTAGTTAATTTCACAGAGGAAGACTAAAATCTTCTTAATGTCTTGGGTCATGAAAGCATATGAATCACTTGTTGAAGGCACCATTTTGTATTCATCCAAAAAATGGTTTGTTCTTTTTTTTATGTTTCTTGCATGTGATTTTTTGAGGCTCTAGAGATGTAGCTCGGCTATTTCCTTTGCACTTTTCATCTATTTTGATGATTACAGTAGATTGTCCTCATAATTTTTCATGTAGATCTATTTGTAACCTTATTTTCTACCAATCAATTTGCAAACCACTCACATATTAAGGACCATTTCACTAACTTGTAGTCATCCATTACTTCATATGTTGCAGGTTATGTACGTATGCCAATAAATCGTGATGATTGTGAGAACTTTAATCCTACAAGTGTACCCAATCTTTCTCAAGTAGAAGTCTTACCTTATTTTATAGTACTTTAAATGGTTAATTGAAGGTGCTTCTTTAGATCTGAGATAGTTGAACCCTGGATTAAAATATGGTATTAGATGGGTAGTATAATGATAAAACTAAGGCCCATTGAACATAAATTATGAACATAATTTACTGGACTATTAATAGTGTTACAATTATACTTATTTCTCCTTTACCTACCTCTGCATTAATGAAAAAGATGGATCTCTATAAATCTAACCATGAAAGTGTTGAAATCTATAGTATCTATATGACTCCATAAACTATCAAACATATTCTTTTTGAATGTTTTTATGCTCAGGAAATTTGGTATTTATTCTTCCATAAGCTGAAGGTCTAGAATAGCAATGGTAAAATTAATTGGCATGATATTTTGTCTTGTAATTTCAAGCTCAAGTTTGATTGTAAGCTATTTTGGTATTTCTTATCCAATGAGATCATGTGGAATTTGTGGAAGGTGAGAAATGATGATAAATTTAAGGGTATCAAGAGGGTACTTACTAAGTCTTGTAAGAGACTCAAAATCTACTTTGTTGCTCTATAGGTTTCAACTCTTGTGGAGATATTAATGGATAATTTCTTGAAGTCAATAATTCAAGGTGCTGCTAACAATACCAGAGAGGATATGAGAAGTGGACCCACCTGTAGGTTGAGCTTGGAAGAGACCGTGTTGTTCCAACAGGCATTTGTTGAGCTCTAGAGAGCAATTGATGAAGCTGCAAGCCCAAAAATATAGCGCAACCCCTAGCAGTTGGACCCCCAAGGAGAAACAATGACAAACCTTGATATTGAAGAAGTCAGAAATGAGGAGAATCTAATAAACACTATGTATTGTTTACACTGATTTGAATAGAAGCAACATATGGTGCTCTTAACAACAATTTGTATTATCTATGCTGGTTTTGAAAACAACTGGTGCTTTTTGGTTTCTTTCTTGCTGTGTAAAGAATTGATATGGTATATTTACTATTATGGAAATGCTTTGATGTTGTACTGATCCTAATGCCAGATAGGAATTTTCATGATATGTAATCGACCTTAAACTATTTTCAATACAAAAAAAAAAGATAGTAGATATTGGAAGTTCATTACATGTCTCATGTATGTGTTAGTATTTTAATTTTGTTTAAGTTGTTCAAGAGCTTGATTAGGTCAAGAATATGTTCTACAAGCTCTATTCTATTGACACTACTCAACATTTTCCCTACACATTTTCTCTTCAATCCAGATGTTTCTTAACTCCTTCCCTTGTTATCCCTTGGTTGTTCTCAAGTGTAATGCTTTTTCTATGCATCTTGCAGTATGTATGTATGATCAGTCATCTCTAATGTAGCATGGATAACCTTTCATGGAATTAATTTTGTAATTAGACAATTTCCATTGTGAGAATAATCATTTAATTTGTATGGAAGTAAGTCTTTTTCATATTATTTGACTTGGTATTGTAAACTTGTCTTTCCAGGATTCTCTCGGGGGGAACAACAGAACTGTGATGATAGGTAGAGTTGTTTCTTAACTCCTTCCCTTATTAGCCCTTAGTTGTTCTCAAGTGTAATGCTTTTTTATGCATCTTACAGTCTGTATGTATGATCAGTCATCTCTTATGAAGCATGGATAACCTTTCAAGGAATTATTGTTGTAATCAGACAATTTCCATTGTGAGAATAATCATTTAATTTGTATGGAAGTAAGTCTTTTTCATATTATTTGACTTGGTATATATTCTATGATTTAAAGAACCCAAAAATAAGAAAATTAATAGGTTCCATTTGTTTACTTGCTCTTATACACTTGTTTAATTGGTGAGACTGATCCGGGGGATATTTTCACTAAAATTTCAAGTGTCTCCAATACTCCAAATTTCAACACCATTAGAAAGAGCTGGATGTCCTGATTCCAACGAAACTTGAACGGAGCAAAAAGGAGTCTGTTTGCTCGAGTTACAGTAGTCAAAATTTTGGTCAAACTGCCATTAGGGGTCATCTAGGAAGCGAAAAAAATGATTGTCTCAAAAATTGATAGAATCAGTTTCAAATCGAAGAGATCATCGAGATGATTCCGGTAATGTTTGTTTGATCGAAATCCGATGTCGTATGCTCAAGATATTGGCAGTCAAAGTTCAGTTGACTTGGTGGCACAATGGGTGACGTCAACATGCTGACATGTCAGTCCGTACTATATGGAATCCGTGTGGAAAAACTAAGGCATGACACATGGCAGTTGAGTCAGCTATATGGACCAATGAAATGTTGACACGTGTATGTCCATATGACAAATAATCAACATTGTCAGTGCACAGTCATCGTCCTAGATATCAAACACATTCGAGTCAGTGGCCAATTAGGTTTTGCCACGTGGTGCCCTCCTGGCGTGACACATGGCCTCTTCTTTTGTCGACAGTTTGTTTGGATGTTCCAAAAAAAAGGTTAAGGGGATTCGATCCCCTAACCTTCTAACTACAAGTTCACGCCTCCACCACTCGGCCGAGCAACTTCCTCATGTCTATATTGGGCAATGCTTTGTATTGTTACATAAATGCCAAAAATTGGCTATAAAAAGCCAGCGGCCAGGGTTGAACCCCTGACCGCGGGCTTACCAAAAGTCAATGCCACCAACACGCCAGTGTATGTATTCAGTGATAGAATGGGATGGGTTTGTTTTATCGACTAGTTACACCCCATGCCTAACTAAATAACCTTAAAAGGTTATTTTTAAGTTTTAAATAAACAAAACAAACAAACCCCCCTACCCCCCCGAAACAATGAAAGCCCGAGAAAGGCTTAAAACAAAAGTCTATTAATTTTGAAGGATTAGAATATTTTTTTTAAAGATTACGGGAGATATATCATAGATTTCTATGTAAAAATGGAGAGATAAGGTGGTTTTTGTAAATCAATTGGCTAAAGGCCAATTTGAGTAAATTTGATGTATAAAAGCGGAGTTTAGGAGTGAGTTTGGGACTCAAAATTTTCAAGTCTAGGTGGTGAACTATTGAATCAGAGGAATAGGGAGATTTTTTGAAGGAGATTATTTTGAGCCTTTTGTAAGTTAGAGTTTTGTTATGCTACCGAAGTGCTGGAAGGAAATGATCTTGGTGCAATTGTAATTCTATTTTTGGAGATTAATCAGATTGGTCTCACTCTATTGGAGTGGACCTAGAGACGTAGTCACATTTGTGGTGAACTCCGTTATCAGATCATTTGCACTCTCTCCTTATTTTTCAATTTCATTCTTTTCACCTTCAGTTTTTAATGCATAATTGCAATAATGTATGCATGAATTGTATTTCCGCTTAATTCACATTTTAATGTGTTAATTTTGTTTATGTAATTCGGATTTCATGATTTGTAAACATTAAGCATTCAAATGCAATTAGTCTAGATCCTAATCAAATCAGAGACCCTCAGAATGTCTTGCTGATAACCAGCAGTGTTCAAAACTCCTGAAGAGGTCAGATTGGTATGATATTGGATCTGTCTTGCTGACGGAAGTCATCGACAAGACATGGACTATTGGAGTGAGTTTTCTATCCTGTGTCAATGATTGATCTCTCACTGATGGGTTGGCTTCGATGGTCATCACCAAGAGTCTCCGCGATGGTACATTTCAATGAATATTTTTTTTAAAAATAAATTGCATTTTTTCATCGCAATTTTGACAAAACTGACTGACGAATAACTGAAAAGGTCCGATGAAGTTGCTATAGTTGTGACAAAGGCTTCATCGTAACTCCTTTCCTGATTCATCACAATTTCGATGAAGTCCATCGATGAATCATAGAAAAGGTCCGACAAAGGCTTCATCATAACACCTTGCCACTTTCATCGCAATTTTGATGGACACTGACGAATCACAGAAAAGGTTCGACAAAGTTGCTTAGTTGCAATGAAGGCTTCATCGTAACTCCTTACCCATTTCAATGCAATTTCATTGAACTCCAATGTCAAATCACATAAAAGGTCCGATGAAGGTGCTTAGCTGTGACGATGGCTTCAGCATAACTCCTTGCCCATTTCGTCGAAATGGCGACGATCTTTTGTTGTTGTTTTGATGCTTTAGAAGAGCCATTGTAATTGTATTTTGGTTATAATTCGTCGGTGGATACACAAAGTTTTTTGTTGATATTCTGATGAACATCTGAGTCATTTTATGATGCAGCTGAGTGACAAATCTATGACTTTATTTTAACATTTAATGTGTCTTCAGAATTTTGACAAAAAAATAGCGATGAGATTATTTTCATCATTTTGTTGTTTTTTTGATAAATATTTGTTGAATGACTGAGAAATGTTTGTCAGAAAATGGAGCCAAATTCAGTAGTGACAACCTCAAAACATTTCAAAAACATCCAAATATTTGAAAAAATCCATCTGTCTCTTCTCACTTTCACCCATAATAACATCACTCATAATAAACGATCGTCATCCTCAACCTTTGGTAAAACAATTGGAAACAAGTCTACCAGGTAAAAAGTGAAAACTCAAGGGTGGGGGCCCTAGCTCGGTGGGCTAAGTAATTCTGTTATGGCTCTACTGGTCACGAGTTCTAGTCTCCCCCGTCTTGTGGTACTAGAGGGCGTGTCGCGCCAGCGCCACTGGTCATGTTAAAAATTTTACTAGGTGCACTGCAGTTTATAGGGGGTCATGCTACCCGATTCCTGTAGTCTAAAAAAAAAAAGAAAAAAAAAGAAAAAAAAAGTGAAAACTCAAAAATGTCAAGTGTCAGGGTTAAGTTAGTATGTAAACAAATTGGTCAACTCTTTGTGTCAATAGCCTATCATCTGATCAATCACATTTCAATCATCTGATAACATCATTTCTTAGGATGTATCCTTCCTACAATGTACATTATTTATCAAAAAGAACACTTTGGATGAATGAAATGACGTGCCGCCATCCACTAACATGTCCTAGGATGTATCCTTCCTACAATGGGCATTATCTTTTGGCAATAGTTTTGGTTCTTATCCTTAAAAACATATTCCCTTTTGGTTAGTAGTATTGAAGAACATCAACTTGTTTATTTACTTTATCTTTGTCTTTTGACTTATCTCTTTGTGCTCATTCCAATAACCTCTCAGTGATGCCCAAACAAATGGATTTAGAGAGATAGGAATGGGGCAACAAACATTATGTTTTGTCTACTATGCTTGTTGGACATTCTTGTAATATAACTTGGTGATTACTTGCTTTGTTAGATATGTATGGAGGGTGTTTTGGGCAGCTTGTTGACTATTGCATTGATAGGTTATACCTTTCTATATTTTGGTCCAAGATGTTTCAAACTTCTAAGGTAAATCTTAGCAAGGTTTCCATATGTCAGGTCTGAACAAGAGTACTCCTATCTATTTGTCAAGTCAAATTCCATCACACTAAGTGCAATGCAATCCTCGTTCTTTATACCTTGATGAATCGTACTTATCCGTGTTATCAAACATAAGGTAAGTGGCCCTTTTAAAATCCCAATTCTTGATAAGAAAATCATCCATTTCTCATCATCATCTCTCATAAAGTTGGCTTGTTTGATCCTCTTGTCATCATCTCATTTCTCATTTCTTCTTTTCTGCACTAACATCATACCAGAATAGTTAATCATCATCGCCAGTGCATCCATCCTACATCCACAAACCATCAGCACTCTACACATCATCTCACATGCATGGTTCATCATCATAATATAGACCTGTTAGTCTAAGCATCTCATAAAACCATACATTTACATAAAACATCCAATGCATAATCATATAGGCATTATCGCATCGTCCATCTCACATGCATTGCATTATTATTTAAGTTGTATAGAATAATATAGATTGGTTATTCTAAGCATCTTAAAACCATCTCATTTGCATCATCATCAAAATCATCCATTTTGAACCTCTTTATCATGAGATCGACCCTCAAATCGAATCTTTTCACTTGATCTCTCGAGGGGGAAATGTACCAGTGTAATTTTTTCTGTTGGGGCATTTGAAAAAAATAGATTTTTTTTTAATTTTGATCGCGGTAAGTTTATTCTTTGAACCAATGCAACAAGACATTGCTTTGAAGAGGGGCAAAATGTAGACATGCAAAATTAGCATATTGCATTTAATCAAGTCCACTCATCAAATAAATCAAGTTCATTAAATTCAATCTCTAAAGTCATTCATTTAAATTAAATAAATCAACTTTATTTAATTTAATCCTAACATCACCCTCTTTGATTAAATAAATCAAATCTTTATTTAATTAAATATGAAATCATCTTTCATCTCCTTTTGATTTAGTTTAATCCTTACATCTAATTCAAATGATTCAAATCATCTAATCCTCTTTTAAATTAACTAAATCAGGATTAAATCTAATCTAATGCATGTCACATTCTCTAGATTTTCCCACTTGCACAAATAAATGATTTTAATTAATTTATTAAATCCTCATTTTCCCTCAACAAGGCATCTTTGGAGAATATTCCCTCAAATTTTAATTCAAATCAAGTTGACTTATCCCTTCCAACATGGCATTAACTCCCCTCTTACATGTCCGCCACTTGGCATTTAATTCCCTTTTTCTCCCTCCAACAAGCCAAATTTGAAATTTGAAAAGGCCAACTAATCTCATTTATTGGCACATTGACCAAAACTTGCACATCCTCCATCCACTCACATTTGGACAAGTGGCTCCTTCCTATTGGTTGAATCTTTGTACCACATTGCTCTCTTTTGGATATTCTTCCAACTTCATATTCTATAAATTGGAGGTCTCATTTCTCATTTTAGCATCCACAATCTTCATGCAAAGTTACTCTCTCCATATTGAGAGCTAATTTTTCCCATTATCATTTGCAACATTGATTTGTCAAGGGTTGGTAAAGGGTCACTTTTTACAACAAAGTGCCACCAATCCACTATGGGATAGGTGTACATTTGTGCTTCTTTGATACTTTCAATTAGTTGAATTGGTCATTTTGTTTGTGAAATATGGTGCATTATCTCATAGGAGCATTTAGTAAATTTGCATGAACTAACCTTTTTCATGGAGTTTAGAATGTATGTAGATTTTATTGGTGCTCATAGGGGTATTTAGTGATTGTGCTCAACTTTCCCAACTTTACCACCTTGCCTTTATAAGCAAGGTTACATTGCACATTCTACTAAAATGTTTTACCATCTCTTGATAATATCAATTAGGCTTATTTGTGTGCATGTATTTTTTGGAAGTAGATCTTAGATAATTTTTCTTTAAGATCTTGTAAATCATAAGATGACATAATCTAAGCCATGCAAGAAAAAATACTCTCAAAATACTTCACCTATCCTACTGAATATTTCTTTTTCTTTGGAAGATTTCATTTGAGTTTGTAAGTTATTTGAGGGTTTCTTGACATTTTCTTATGGATTTCTCTATATATCTTAATTGAAATTTGTGTCCAATCTGCTCATTTGTGCTATGTGGAAATATAATATCCTTTGTACACTATTAGATTTATTAAACTAAAGTTGATGTAACAAACTATAAAAAATAAAAAATTTAGTAGACTTAAAAGATGGCAGAAATGGAAAGGATGGTGGATGTAATAGCAGTATAGGATTAACTACTATATTTTTAGTAGACCTAAAAGAGGGGAGAAATCTAAAGGATGATGGTTGACGTAGGAGTGTTGTATGATTGACTTTAATAAAGTGTGCTATAAAATATGTTGAAAAGATTGGAAAAACATTTATATTTTCGGGAATGGTATAAGAATCTTAAAATCATCAAGAAGATATTTTATAAGAAAGTGAAAAAATAAGAGATGATTCTTTAAGTATTAAAATTAAAATCATATTTCATTAGAATAAATCAAGATTAAAGATGAGGTACCAATTGAAGTTTTATAATTTTATTAGGTTGAAATATAGTTTTTTATTATATATATATTATGAATTTTAAAAATTATATTCCTAGCTTTTAGATTTATTATGCTTTATTTGAAATTAAATTTACATGTGGAAAATCTTATGTAGTTGTGGATTTAATCCTGTTTTTCGTAAAACTTAAAATTTAAAAATACTTATTGTTGCATATTTTATTAATTTTTTTTTTTGGCATTTCTATGCATTCTCTTGTTCATTTGAAAAGCATATCTACTAGTCACCAAAAACATGAACTATATTTATGAGAGAACTGTCACATGATTGTTAGAGTATTTATTTTAGCACATCATCTTGGTTTCATTAGGAGTCTAAAATTTGATTGATATATTCCCTAAAGATGCTTGTAAGCATCAAATCCTTATCACAACTTACAAGATTATTGATCTACTATATGTTAGTTGAATTTTAGAAGTCAACAACAAAAGATAAAAATATGCAAGTAGTGGCATTCTTGTTTTATAATTCTATTATATTTAGAAATAATTATAATTAAAAACATTGCAATGGGTAAGAATAGAAGCAACCTAGTTCAAGGAAAATATGTAGGTCTACATAGGTAAGAAATTGAAGCCAGTAGAAAAGTAGAAAAATAAATGTTTTTGATAAGAGGAAAAAATAGGTTTTGAATGGACCTGAAACCATGTACAATAGGTTTTGAATGGACCTAAAACCATCAGGTTTTAAGGGGATCTAAAACCCACACCAAGGAGAACAAGCTGCCCAAAAAAATAATCAAACACCACTAGTAGCAAAATAGGTTTCAAGCAAGCCAATAGCCAGCAAAAAACCAGCAGGCTACCCAGAAAAGAACCAAGATTACATGAATCTCGACTTCATTGGTTTTGATGGGACCAACAGCCCATTAGAATCCACTAGTTTTGACGGGACTAGCAACCCAATGAAACCGTCATGGCTACAACAACCATTTACCTTGAGAATGAACACACCAAAGATGAACTTACTTTTCAAGATCTCCACTTCAATAGAAGATAAAGAAAAGAAGACAGCAACAAGGTTGTCATCAACTCCCAAGAAGCCACTAAATAGGGATTTATTGGCCTCCCCACAACACTTCCAGGCATAACAAATAGCATCCCACTCCACCTCAAAAGGAAAAAGGTCACCTCCAGCCACATCCATCTCCCCTCAATAGAAGATAGGACCACCTCCATAGGAAATACTAGAGTAACCCAAAGATGCACTAGCAGAAGCATAAAAAGCACAGCCATGGAACCAAGAGGGCAAAGGGCAACAAAACCCTCACCACAACAAAACCCAAAGGTTAGAAGATGTAAAAAGAGGAGATCAAACCCCAACATAAAGGAGATTAGAAACCAAAGAGATTCCAAGGGAATCCAAAGCAAAAGATCCTCCCCTGAAAAATCAAAAAACACTTCAGGGTACAAGGAGAGAAGAGAGATAATTAGATCAAAAATTTTTTTTCCAAGGGGATATAACTGAAGCTGAAACAACAACCCTTAGATAAATAACCAATGAGCTCTCCCGGTCAGGGCAGAAACAACATCCAGACATCTCTATAGAAAAATAACAAACAACAAAACCCCCTAAAAGGAAAATGAGACCAAAAGAGAATAGAGGCCAAGGAGGAAAAAAGAAGCCACCATATTTCAAGAGAGAAGACAGGAAAAAAAATTACATCCAAAGAGGCCCTCAAATAAACAAATGTGATGCATTCCCATTTAGGGAAACGTCAGCTTCCATGCAGTCCCTGAGAAATATAGATAGCATCCAAAACCCCAATCATAAAAATGATGCCATAATAAAGTAGGGGCCCAAGATTAGGATATTGAGGAGAAAGGAACTCCATCCATAAAGGAACTAGAAACCCCCAACCGAAGGGAGAAACATCCTTGCCAAGCTCATCATCAACTCCTTCAAATCCATAATCACCATAAGCCTCAACAAAAGCCCAAACACCTTCCGCATGCATTGCACCCACCATTCTGGATACACAACCCCTGCAAACTGCCTCGATCTCCTGCCGACCTCTAAAACCCTCCTGCATAGGCCATCCAATAGCAATGAAGGCACTACACAGTCAAAATCCCCCGCCATCATCTCCGTCAGAGTCAGACTCCTCCTCTCCCACCTCTGTGGAATTGGAAAAACCTCCACCACTACTCATCCCGCTCATATTTAATTTGACAGCTAGGAATCAATTTATAATTTTTTGTAGAAAAATAAATGTTAATACCCCTAATGAGAAAATTTAAGAAATATTTGGCATGTTCATACAATGAGCTCAAATATTATAGAGATGATTTATTTTAGGACACTATTTTCCTCCACCCAAATGTAAAGCCTTCTAGAAAAAATTAGACCAATTAACCCTAACCCTTGCTTCACAAATGCAACAAATGCAAAAGGAATTAATGAAGCTAAAAGAGGGAGGCATTATCAAACCTATAAAACATTATGAATGGATTTCAAATCTCATCCCAATAAGGAAGAACATAGAGATAATATTATGTAGACATTAGAAATATATTAGATTTATATATATTTAAAAAATATGAAAATAAATATATTAAAGAAATAATAATAGGTTAAATTTTACACTTTTGAAATATTATATTAGTGATTTTTTCAAATTGTCTATTTTTTCTTTCATAAGCTTCAAGTGCAAAGATTCAATTGATACCACATCTTTAATCTTGAATTCTTTTAATTATATGTGTATGAAAAAAGGACCATTTTAATTTTATTACTTAAATAAAATATGTATATTACCCAAGAGCAATGGGATAGTAATAATGTAGAAAACAAGATTTTTATAGAAAAGCTGGCTCTATAAACATTTAATTGATTATAATTAAGAGAGTTATAAGAGCACACAAATATTAAAGAGAAAAATGGTGTTAATGTCATGAACAACCATAATAAGCTAATGAAAGGAAGAAAATTGTCATTTACCATAGTTTAAGACACAAAACAACAATCCTCTACACTCTCATTCAAGGAAACCCTAGAAATCTCAATCCAAGAGTGAAGTAGCGGAAAGAGATCTTGCAATAGGGTGTCCTAGGGTGTGATTAAGACTAAAGAGGGGTTCACCACCAAGTTAGGGCTTGTAAAGACTAGTAATATGCAAGATTTAATGATTAAACCTAATGATATGCAAAGCTTCGCTAAATGACCTAGAAATGGATGCAAAATAGAATAAAAGGCTGAGAAACAAGAAATGTGCACCTAGGAACTTGTAGGAGTTTAAATGGAGATTTGAAATGTTGAAAACACTGAAATTAATGTAGAATAGGACTCATACGCTTTTTTGGGTGATTTAGTCCCATATTAGGGTTTTTGGGAAGGAACATAAATCTAGCAGAGATATGTCTTAAACACCTACAATCTAGAAACTTAATTATACTGGGAATCATATGCCAGAAGTGGTGTATCAGTCTAGTTTGGCCTTTCAAAGAATCAAGATCTAAACGTGCTCTTCAATCTCTGCTTAATCTTCTCAACTTGATTTCTTGGTCTCTAGTCTAAAGTGCTAAATTCTACTTTGTAGATGTCTCCCAATGATCTCCTAAACAATGTGACAACTTGGAAAAATTTCTCCAAACTTGCTATTTAATATTTCTTCAACCTAGATCTACAAATCACATACTAAAGAGAGGGAATTTTTTTGTTTTGTTAGTAAAAAGGGATTTTCCTTGGTCAAACCCCATTTTGGTAATCAAACCTTGTAATGAAATCAAATAGAAATGAGGAATGATGAATGGAAAAAATGTAATATTGCAACTCACCAAACCCTAGCAATAAAGTGCTTCAAACATGTATGAAATGGCTCCAATAGATGTAGATATTGAATTAAATGCTTGCTTAAATCATGAAACCCTACATCACAATTGTTATCTCAAAAACAAACATGATGCATGATGACTTTGACATGATGCTTGATACTTGAATAATGATCCAAAACACTTGGTAATCAGCTCTTGAATGCTCTTGTAAACTATTTATTACTCAAACTTTCTATAATGTATGAATGCTCAAGGTGCTAGATCACTTGTAAAATTATTAGGTGAAAAATGAGTGAAATAACCTTGTATTTATACTTGTTTGTGTCAAATTTCCTGAAATTACAACACGACAAGCCAACATTTGATCTAGGAGGATAAAATACTGCCAAGAATTTGACTTTAATTTAATTTTGAACCACACAAGACTCTTACACAAGAAGTGGCATATGAGTCCCATTAGGCTTAGCTATGAGACACATTTTTCAAGAATGCTTAAATTTATGTGAAATCAAAATGGGTCCTTGAAACTTAGGTGAGAATCATACAAACAAGGCATTGTATGAGACCCAAATCACTAAATATGGGTCATACAATCCAAACGGACATGAATTATGATTAGATGTTGGTTCATGTCAGGATTATCCTAAGAAAGATGCATTAATTAAGGCTTGTGGATGAAAAATAAGGCTAATTAAGGCATAAAGAAGCCCAATTAATAATGAAAACCCTAGATTAGTATGAAAGTGTAATACAACACCATAAATAAGGCATAATTAAGTTCATTTAGTTTACATGGGCCCACGACCTAATGTGAATTTATTAAACACATTATGACACTAAATCAAGGCAACATTATGCTCAATTTAATGAGGGTCCAAATAAGTGTGAAAATGTCATGCATGATATTTTTTATTACATTTAGCCCCCACTTTAGTGAGAGTATGAACATGCTTCAAACTCACACTAAAGTAGACCAACACATGTATCAAGAGGGGTCCTAATACACTAATGCTAGTAAGATAGGATGGAAATGATTGAGAGGGTTGCACAAGCCCCCAAAATTGAGATCATATGAAAAACCAACATAGGAACAAAAGAACACACATGAAAAATGATATAAGGAGCAATAACAAGGAACAAGCATACACTGCCAAAGAAATAAACAAGAAAAAAAGGGATGGATCAAGCCTCGATCATTTGTCCTGCACAATGTGGATCAGATCTAAGTTGTTTGTCCAAAGAATGCATAGTCACTTTGAGGCAACGAAACTTTAGGCTATCCATTGGGTGAGTATCCAAAAGGTGAGACACATACACATGTGGCCGGTATGCACAGTTTACACAAATAAGCAAGTGGCTATGGGAAATTCATGCCTCATCTCGACTTCCCATTCAACCAGACCAAAGTTATACCTCCTGATAACTTTGATAAGGCACCACAAAATAATGAACTTTGAGCTTCAAGAGTAAAGAAAAAATTTGTATACTTGATACTCATGAACAAACCAGATGTATCCACAAGCATGCAAGGTGTGTTATGCAACGTGGCCATATAACCAAAATTGTCAATACAAAAATAGTGTAAGGAATATTCAAAGGAGTCTTTCCTAGTTCATGTTAGGTCTAAACTTAGGGAAAATTGTGCCTAATGTCTCCAAGAGAGGACCAATCAAAGAAAATAAGATTCACAACTTAGGGGATGTAGTGTGTCGCATCAAGCCACTAAGAGGAATATAATATATGCTAAGAGAGATCATGCTCTTGAAGGACATCACAACCAATGTCACCACAAAGTGAAAGATGCATCACATGAAGTAAAAATACTACACTATGAAACATAAAAGAATAATGCCAATGTATGCCCCCACTTTAAAGAAATTGCTAAACATCATGCTGTGAGAAATTATTTTAAAGTAGCAAATGATAAATGCTAACAATTTAAAGAGGACATGTGAGCTATCTTGGAAAGCTCTATGCCAAATCATATATGTTTCCAAATGAAGCTATGTCATGCAAAAGGAAAGAGAGGGATTGGACCCCCAAAAATGAAACTCCAAACATATGAGGGATCCATGGATTTGGGGTCAATATGTTCTTGCTACAATGAACATTTTTAGAGAGCTTGAAACTGTCATCATTCCCCAAATACTCATAGAACTAGAGGAATGACACAAAGAGAGTGATAACCAAGAAAATCCTTTTGGGTCAACATGGAAGAGATAGGAAGGTCTTGATGCCTTGTGTCATCCCCAAAAGGAAAACAAAAAAAAATGAAAAAATAAAGGAAAAGCTTTTGGGTCAACATGGAAGAGACATGAATATCTTAGTGCCTTGCATCATACCCAAAAGGAAAACACAAGACAAAGAACAGATAAAATGTTTACATCATAGAGAATAATGTAGGTAAAAAAAGAGGAATTTCACAAAGAGAGAGAGAGAGAGAAACATCAAACAACATGGGGGATCACATTACACATGCAATCACAAAAAATAAAAATAAAAATAATTTAGAAGACTAGTAAGGCACATGCGAGTCAACCTATGATCAAGTCATCCACATCCCAATCATGTTCATCATATACAAAAGGTAGAAAACTAACCAAAGGGACAATAGCAAGTGTCGAACTAGGGTCATTACCAATTTCAACACTCTTCTTAGGAGAATTATTATTTAATCTCATAGAATAGGAAAGAAATGTATTTAATTCATTATGCACTTCTTCGTCAATCTTAGCAAACTCATCATCATCCAAGTTAATCACAATGGGAGGTTGAATGATAATTTCCAAAGAAGTGTTTAGCTCCTATTGTAGTTGTGGTATATGACCTCTTTGTTCTGGAGATGGGTGAGACTCGTCATGCATTGCTTTATTCAATTTTGGATCTTGATTTTCTTTGTTTGTTTCTTTGTTTAATGTTCGAGCAAGGGAATGACATCTACGCCTATGCTCTCTAGAATTTCTATTTCTTTTACTATGACTTTCAAGTTGTGTTTGTGTAGGAGTGGGTTTATTAACCATAGGTTTATTTTCTTCCCTAAGGGGAGGAGAACCATGGAAGGTTGTTCAACCACTTTCTCTTTAACTTTGTAAACTTGTTTTATCCTAGGGGTGTGATGGGATTGTTTTCATTATCTCTTGGTATTTTGTAGGAAATAGGTAAAGGATCTATGTTTGGAATGTATTTAGGTTTGATCATGGTTTCATCAAGTATATTAGGCTCAATTGTGGGTTGAGACATGTTTTGAAGGGATCTATTTGCTATACATTTTTCCTTAAAATTTTGATAGGATTTAAAAGAGAAGTCTTCTCAAGGTTTAATGGGTTCCATAGGATTGATCCAAAATAAATCTAATGAAAAGTTTCCATGGGACGAAAAAGGGTTAAAGCCATATGATGCACAATGAAGATTTCATTGTCAAAGGGATGAATGGAGACTAGGTAAGGTGATGTTTAGAAATGTTTATATGATCTCATCTTCTTGTTTTCTAATATCTTCCAAAGGAGGATGAGGAGAGAGACAATTAAGAATCTCAATGCTTGTATCTTCTTTCACCAAGATACCCTCATCACTAATAGGAGAGGTATCAAGAGAAGAACATGTATGATTGTTATGATTAATTTACACTTGCATCCTCTTATATCATACCATTCTCACCAGTAGGCAATGCAATATTAAGAATTGTGTCAATGGTTTGATCCACTTTCTCTAAGATGTTCTCATAACTATGAAAGATAGTAGAAGGATGACTAACATGTTTCTTAATGACCTCATTGTTGTACTCTAAATTGAACTCATAAGAGGGGATGTTGTACTTGTGCAATCCATTTTTAACCATATCAAAGGAATATCCCTTGAAAGAAAACATGCTATTATGGAAAAATAAATAAAGTGCAATTCTATGACCTAAAGTGAAAGTTTAAATGTAATTTTTAGATTTGAAACAAGGTAATTTATTGATTACACTATACAACAACTTGAAGAAATGTTGTAAATGCAAATTTGGAATTGAGAAATACATGAAATGAACCATTTAGTAAAATGCATGAAACAAAAAGTCAACCCACTGAAATAGATAACCAATGGTGGAAAATAAAAGTGTAGAAAAAAGGTTTTTAATGTTGTAAAATGCAGTTTTAGATGTGCATTGGGACTAACTATTATGCTTTTTATGTTATATGATCTGTAAGCTATTTGCAAACATAGATTTTATTTGATTTTCAATGATTTGACATACAAAAATGCAACCTATATGCACTTTCACTAATGCATAAATTAGAAACCCTAGAATGCTAATTGCTCATCAATCAAACCCTAACATGTTTTTGGTGACTAGTAGATACCCTTTTCAAATGAACAAGGGAATGCATTTAAATACAAAAAATAAATAATAAATATTAATAAAATATGCACTAAGTTAGATCACAATAAGTAGTAAAATTGTCAACAATAAGCATATTTTAATTTTATGTTTTATGAAAAATAGGACTAAATCCACAACTACATAAGAGTTTGCATATGTAACTTTAATTTCAATAATATATATATATATATATATATATATATATATATATATATATATATATATATATATATATACATATATACATGTATATATACATATATATATATATGTATATATGTATATATATATATATATACACATATATACATACATACACACATGCCATATACATATTATTATTATTATTACATATATATATATATATATATATATATATATGTATATATATATATGCATATATATATATATTATATATATATTTACATATATATATACATGTATATATATATACATCACATATATATATTATATATATACATATATATATATATATATGTATTATATATACACACATATATACACATATATAATATACATACATATATACATACACATATATTATACAATAATTATTATTATTATTTTATAGTCCACTTACAGACGGCTTGTAGTATATGGGACTCCTTGTAATCCCGATATATGTATATATATACACATATATATACATAAACATATATATATACATATATATATATACACATATGTATACATGTATATAAAATAAAATAAAAACTATATTTAAATCCAATAAAATTATAAAACTTCAATTGATACCTCATCTTTAATCTTGATTTCTTCTAATGACATATGTAAAAACTATTTTAATTTTAATACTTAAAGAATCATCTCTTATTTTTCATTTGATTATTAAAGATCTTGTTGATGATTTTAAGATTCTTATACCTTTCCCAAAATAAAAAATGCATTTTTCAATCATTGAACACATTTATAGTACACTTTATTAATAGTCAATCATACAACACTCCTACGTCATCCACCATCCTTTAGATTCCTCCCCTCCTTTAAGTGTACTAAAAATATAGTAGTTAATCCTACAACACTGCTACCACATCCACCATCCTTTCAATTTCCCCCTTCTTTTAAGTCTACTAAAATTACATTTTTTTAGTTTATTAAATCTACTTTTTAGTTTAATAAATTACTAGCACTTGCACCTCGACGAGGTGCAATGGTTATGCCGATAGCATATACTCTAGAGTATATTGAAGGGTAGGAAGGAAAATTGCAAGAAAATGTAAAATGATTTTCTTATGACTAACTATTTATAGCAAAAGTCAATTGATTAATTCATTCCCATTATCTGTATTCACTGATGCGAACTCTTATTTTACTTGTCTTGATAATTTCCAATGTCCACAGGTCAACACTCAAGCATGTTGCGGGAGAATTCAGAAGGAATGAACAAGACATATATAAACAATAAGAAACAACAGTAGCATGGCTACTCACACTCGCAGTTGCACGATATGAGTAGGTAGAGAATATGGGCACTATGAGCCTACACCCCCTTTTAGTAGTTAATTGAATTAAATAGTAAAACCGTATAGGGTGTGCTTTAATTCTATTTACATAGTGAAAAAAAAAACTAATACAACAGAAACTCAAATAATGCCAACAATGGCTAAGAGTGAGACAGTGGACACTAGACAAATTGCTACCTCAAAGTACAATAGTTTTTCAATGGATGAAGAAGATGTCAATTGCATCACATTCTAGACAAAGCCATACCATAGCAAAGATAGGCTACAATGAGGTCTACAACATGAGTGCTACACGATAAGAGGACTGACAGGCTCTACCTAACTTCTATAAAGAAGAGGGGCAAGCTTTGACACAAAATGTTATTTCCTACTCCCACAGAGGGAGAAGTTATATTAATGTTGACACATGATCAAAAGCAAGTCAATGGGACTTAAAGGTACACTAGAAAACTTTAGATCATTAATGTTAAAACCTAAATGTGTGCATTATTGGGGATCTTCACAGTAATTTTCATTTTAATAAACTTACACTAAAACCATCATGGAAACACTTTTTTTTTTTGAAACTACAGCTCGCTAAATTGAAGAAGTGAAAGGTCAATACCAGGGAGGAAGAGTTTGGGGGAGCGAAACCATACCAAGTAATAATATTTCACAAGTTATATTTCCAGTATAACTACAAGAACTACAAGATATTTAAAATAGAAATGCCATTTAACACCAAATTTTTAACATAAACAATACCATTTCACTATTTCAAATGTAATAAGAATTATACTCTAATATACTAAAACATATCTAAAATAATATGATTTAAGATATAGTGTAATAACCTATACCAGCATATCATGATATTTTATAATTAACCTATGGCTACCCTATCTAGTCATAACATCCAAAACATTGTATAAATGTTAAGGTGTGATAGCCATCGATAGGTTCAATGGTAAATTCTTTGATTTATTTTCGGAGGAGATAAATCACATCCTAAAATTGGCTTGGCAAAAGAAGGGAGCAAGGTATTCCATATTCAAGGTTGTTACTTAATGCCGTGGAAGAGAAGATAATAATAAATAATCATTTATTATTATCATTTATCTTCCACCAAATATAAAGTTAGCAATTGCATTTGGTTTGTTAAACATGCCCCCAACCTTAAGTACATCTATCAGAGATGTTAAGAACCTTCGAGTATGTTCTGATTGGCACACTGTATCTAAATTCCATCTCCATGATTGTTGCCAGAGAAATTGTTAGAGAAATTGTTCTCAGGGATGTGGACCGTCTCCATCATTTTAAATAGGTATGAATGTTCTTGTAGAGAATATTGGTGATGCTAAATGAAAAAATCTAGAAAAGAACAACTTGCACTATAATATTGTGCACTGTATTAGATATCCAATAATAATGAAGGGACATCAATCAAGCATTACAATGGAATTTTTCTATTATAAGTTGTAGTTACATTTTCCTTGCTAGACATAAATAAAAAATGTGGAAGCATAGACAAGGCGAGTGAACTATTAACAGAATGCCTCATAGAAATGTGATCTCATTAAATGCAAAAATTGCAGGGTAAGCAAAAAATATATTTGTTTATTGTCTTTAGAAATTTCCAAGAAAATGCAATTGGCGGGTGTAAAGCCAATTTCTGAAACCTTTACCAGCATCCTCATTGCCTGCGCCAAAAAGGGAGTTTTGGTATAATGTGTGCATATTGTTGGAATATTAACCCTAACTGCTGCCGTCCCCGCCAACCACTGCCCGCTATATCGCAATCAATAAATTAGCCATTGCGATACCGCGGAAGACTTCCGTAGTCTTTTTGTTTTATATCAACTGCCTGTCGTCACCTCCAGCCAATGCCCGCTATATCGCAATCAATAAAATATTCATCGTGATATCACAGGAGACTCCGTAAAAGTTTGTTTTATTCTAACCGCTAGCCGTTTACTTTTGTTTACCGGGCCGTCAACTAACCGCTGCCCGCAATATCGCAATCAAGTTTTTAACCATCGCGATACCGTGGGGAACTATGGAGAAAGCCGCCACCGCCAGGGAATTAATATTTAAGTTTTAATATTATGAAAAGGACATTGTATTAAATGCATTTTGACGGGGGAAAAGTTAGTTAGGTGATTTTGAATTTAAATTGTATTTTCGTTCCCTCTCATCCGTGAAAATCTTTCATGTGACTTTTTACCTTCTACATATATTTTGTAATTGTAATTTATTTTTGACAAGGAATGAGAATGAGAAGAAGAAGGTGAATGTGAGCAAACAGAAAATTACGAGCAGCAGCTCTGTGTGTTAGAAAATAATATTTTATATTTTAATTTTTACTGTGTGTGAAAACTTCCTCCTCTGCCTCTGGCCTTCACGTGGTATCAGAGCAAGTTCGAGTATCAGAGCAAATTGATTATCAGAATCAATTTTATCAAAGTAGATTATCTGGGTAAATTTCAAAAATGGCAGCAAGCACAAGCTTGACAAACCCACAAATTCCACAGTTTAATGGGAAGAATTATGAGTACTGGTCAATTACCATGAAAGCACTATTTAGTTCACAAGATATATGGGATTTAGTAGACAATGGATTTGTAGAGCCAGCAGATGCAGTAGCATACAATGCTTTAACACAAGCAGAGAAAGACTTATTGAAGGACACAAGGAAGAAAGATTCAAAGGCTTTATTTTATCTGTTTCAAGCTGTACATGAGAGCATATTTCCAAGGATTTCAGCAGCAACAAAGTCCAAACAAGCATGGGACATACTTCAAACAGCCTATCAAGGCATGGCAAAAGTTAAAACAGCAAAGCTACAAATGCTGAGAAGAGATTTTGAAACAATATGTATGAAGGACAATGAATCTGTAGATTCATTCTACACCCAAGTCATTGGGGTGGTTAATCAAATTAGGTCTCATGGAGAAAATCTGGAAGATACCAGAGTTGTTGAAAAGATTTTAAGGAGTTTGCCCACAAAATTTCTACCGGTTGTAGTTGCTATAGAGGAGACAAAGGATCTCTCACAGTTCTCAGTTGATGAGCTGTATGCATCTCTAATTTCTCATGAACAAAGGCTGAAAAGGTCAGCAGATACATCACTGGAGCATGCTTTCAAAACTCAGGCTTCAGTCAGTCAAGGAAGAGGCAGAGGTAGATCAAGAGGAAGAGGAAGAAACTCTTACAGAGGTGAAAGATACAGTTTATCAAGCTCAAATGGAAGAGGCAGCAATCAAGGCTCAAGCCAAACTCAACACAGAATCAGTCACAAAATCAAAGGTATGATAAATCTCAAGTCCAATGTCACTACTGTAAAAAATATGGGCATTATATGAATGAGTGTAGAAAGAAGCAGTATGATAATAATAGACAAAATGCAAATTTTTCAAGAGAAGGTCAAAATCAGGATTCAGATAAGAGAACAATGTTTTTAGCTTGTAATGTTGCTCAAGCAAATGAAAAAGATGTATGGTTTTTAGATTCAGGCTGTAGCAATCATATGACAAGGAATCTAGAAATGTTTTCAAGTTTAAATGAGAATGTAAAGTCTGATGTTACATTGGGTAATGACAACAAAGTGTCAGTCAAAGGAAAAGGAGATGTCAATATTCTAACTAAACAGGGGGAGAAAAAGTATATTTCAGATGTGTATTTTGTGCCTGGTCTAAAACATAACTTAATGAGTGTAGGGCAACTGGTTCAAAAAGGGTATAGAGTAACCTTCAAGAATGGTCTATGCACAATTTTAGACAAATACCCAAGCAACCAGCTTATTGCAAAAGTTAGAATGACAAACAACAGAATGTTTCCCTTAAAGATAAGGCCAGATTTGAATATAAATTATGCTCAAGCACAACACTTAATGAATTCACAATGGGTAGAGAAGAAACTACAGCAGTAGTGCAGACAATCTTTCAAGCTGAGATAAAAGATGAAAACTGGTTATGGCACCTGAGATTTGGTCATCTCAACTTTGGAGGTTTAAATTTACTTCATAGGAAAGGCATGGTCAAGGGACTACCTTTAATAGAAAAACCAGAAAGGGTATGTGAAGGGTGCATTTTAGGAAAACAACATAGAGAATCATTTCCTGCAGGAAAGTCAACTAGAGCAAAAGCCCCTTTGGAAATTATACATTCAGATTTGTGTGGACCTATGCAAACACCTTCAATAGGTGATAGTTTTTACTTTCTGACATTCATTGATGATTATTCAAGAAAAACATGGGTTTATTTTCTAAAGCAGAAAAATGAAGTGTTTGATCTGTTTCATCAGTTCAAGAATTTGGTTGAAAAACAGAGTGGTTATTATATTAAAGTGTTGAGAACAGATAGAGGTGGTGAATATATTTCAAGAGAATTCTTTAATTTTTGCAAAGATCATGGAATTCACAAGCAATTCACAACTAGATACACACCTCAACAAAATGGAGTAGCTGAAAGGAAAAATAGAACAATCATGGAAATGGCTAGAAGCATGTTGAAAGCCAAACACTTGTCAAATGAATATTGGGCAGAAGCAATTTCTTGTGCAGCCTATATAATGAATAGGTGTCCAACAAAAAGTGTTATGAATATAGTACCTGAAGAAGCATGGACAAGAAGAAAACATAGTGTTACTCACATGAGAGTATTTGGATGTGTAGCATATGCACATGTGTCTGATGAATTGAGAAGGAAGCTAGATAACAAAGGAGAAAAATGTATATTTGTTGGCTATAGTGAAGAATCCAAAGCTTATAAGCTCTATAATCCAACAACAAAGAAAGTTATAATCAGCAGAGATGTACAATTTGTAGAAGATGAAGCATGGGATGGAAGTATAGAGAAGACAGTCAATATTTCAGCTAGTATACCTCAAGAGGAGAATGAAGTTCCAGCAACAACAAATGTTCCAGCTATTGTGACTCCTACCACTCCCATTCAAGCTCAACAAAGTGGTCCACAAGTGACACCAGCATCGATTGTAAGAACAACCTCATGCATTCAAGGAAGCAGTCCAACAAGAGGACAACAAACACCATCTACAGCAGGACCATCGGGTCCACATTCCACAAGTTCAAGTGATATGTCAAATCCTACATTGGCAAGTCTGAGAAGACAGAAAATCAGAAGCATAAGAGATATATATGAGCAAAATGAAGGTGAGAATAACTCAGATCAGATTTCTCTTTGTGCATTTTATTCTCAAATAGAAGATCCAATTCATTTTGAAGATGCAGTCAAAGATGATAAATGGGTAAGTGCTATGGATGAAGAAATTGAAGCAATTGAGAAGAATCAGACATGGGAACTAGTCAGTCTTCCAAAAGACAAAGATGTAATTGGAGTGAAATGGATTTATAAAACCAAATTGAATGAAAAAGATGAAGTTCAGAAGCTTAAAGCAAGATTGGTTGTAAAGGGCTATTCACAACAGCCTGGAATTGATTACAATGAGACATTTGCACCTATAGCACGATTGGATACTATAAGAATGATTTTAGCATTAGCAGCTCAGAATAAGTGGTCTGTATCTCAAATGGATGTAAAGTCAGCCTTTTTAAATGGTTATTTAGAAGAAGAAGTTTATGTGGATCAGCCACCTGGATATGAAATTCTGGGTCAGGAAGACAAAGTTTACAAATTGAAAAAGGCACTGTATGGATTGAAGCAAGCCCCAAGAGCTTGGTATAGCAGAATAGACAGTTATCTTTTGCTGAATGGATTTAATAGATGTAGCAGTGAGCCCACACTGTATACAAAAATGAATGAAGAAGGTGAAATACTAATAGTATGCTTATATGTGGATGATTTAATTTTCACTGGCAATTTGTCAATTGATCTGTTCAAGGCAGACATGAAGAAAGAAATTGAAATGACAGACTTAGGTCTGATGAAGTATTTTTTAGGCATTGAAGTAAATCAAAATGAAAATGGTATTTTTATTTCACAGTATAAATATGCAAATGACATTTTGAAAAGGTTTAATATGATGAAGTGCCAACCAACACCAACACCTACAGTGACAGGTCTGAAACTAAGCAAGGATGATAGAGGGTCTAATGTTGATCCAACTTTGTTTAAGAGGCTTGTTGGAAGTCTCATGTATCTCACAGCCACAAGGCCATACATTATGTATGGAGTAAGTTTGATTTCAAGGTTTATGGAAACACCAAAAGACACCCATTGGAAAGCAGGGAAAAGAATTTTAAGGTATGTAAGTGGAATAAGAAATTTTGGAATTAAATATTCAAGTTCAAATGAGTTCAAACTCATAGGATACATAGACAGTGACTGTGCTGGCAGCATTGATGACAGAAAAAGAACGTCTGGTTATGTATTTAATTTTGGGACTGGAGTTGTCTCATGGTCTTCAAAGAAGCAGCCAATAGTTTGTCTTTCATCAGCTGAAGCAGAGTATGTGGCAGCCACAAGTGCAGCATGTCAAGCAGTTTGGATGAGAAGAATTTTGAAAGAATTGCAAAATGAACAAATGGAGGCAACAAAAATTTACTGTGATAACAATTCAGCCATTGCTCTTTTGAAAAATCTAGTCTTTCATAAGAGAAGCAAGCACGTTGATACCAGATATCATTTTATCAGGGAATTAATTAATAATGGTGATATATTTTTAGAGTTTTGTAGATCAGAAGAGCAAAGTGCAGATATCTTCACAAAGCTGCTGGGAAGAGACAATTTTATTTTTCAAAGAAACAGATTGGGCATGGTGGACAGCGCAGTTATGCTTAAGGGGGAGTGTTGGAATATTAACCCTAACTGCTGCCGTCCCCGCCAACCACTGCCCGCTATATCGCAATCAATAAATTAGCCATTGCGATACCGCGAGAGACTTCCGTAGTCTTTTTGTTTTATATCAACCGCCTGTCGTCACCTCCAGCCAATGCCCGCTATATCGCAATCAATAAAATATTCATCGCGATATCACGGGAGACTCCGTAAAAGTTTGTTTTATTCTAACCGCCAGCCGTTTACTTTTGTTTACCGGGCCGTCAACTAACCGCTGCCCGCAATATCGCAATCAAGTTTTTAACCATCGCGATACCGCGGGGAACTATGGAGAAAGCCGCCACCGCCAGGGAATTAATATTTAAGTTTTAATATTATGAAAAAGGACATTGTATTAAATGCATTTTGACGGGGGAAAAGTTAGTTAGGTGATTTTGAATTTAAATTGTATTTTCGTTCCCTCTCATCCGTGAAAATCTTTCACGTGACTTTTTACCTTCTACATATATTTTGTAATTGTAATTTATTTTTGACAAGGAATGAGAATGAGAAGAAGAAGGTGAATGTGAGCAAACAGAAAATTACGAGCAGCAGCTCTGTGTGTTAGAAAATAATATTTTATATTTTAATTTTTACTGTGTGAAAACTTCCTCCTCTGCCTCTGGCCTTCACATATATGCAAGGCACGTGAGTTGTTTTCAAAGAGGTGTGATCTCATGGAATGCCAAGATTGTGGGATAGCACAAAATGGAATTGTTGAAAAGGCATTAGAAACTTTCAAGAAAATTCAATATGCAGGTGTAAAGATGGATTCCAACATTTATCAGCAAAATGCAAAAAGCATAGACCAGATTGCACGATATGCACAAAATGGAATATTTGGAGCGGCTTAGGAAATTTCAAGCAAATGTGATTGGCAGGTGTAATGCCAAATACTGCAACCTTTTCCAGTAATCCCCCTACGTATTCCAAAGGAGAAGGGCATTCCAACCAAATGCAAGGGCCTCGAATTGAAGAGATATCAAATTTGGCAAATCCAGAGAGAGTGATCAGTGGCAGGTTAAAGTATATTTCATGCTTAGCTAATTCAAATAATCTTTGTGTACATTTTTGTGTTCTGCTTCTCTGATCTTAGACAAAAGTAAAGGGTGATACTTTATAGAATTAGGGTTTTATTCAAAAATCAATGCGTAGTTGTGTATTAATTGATGACTGTTTCTTTTTGCAGCCAGGATAGTCAGGTTAAGAATCACAACGTAGGTATATCATCCTTCTCTTTATAAAATGTCTGTTATTTCTTTTGGTTTGGCTACTGTACCCCGCAATAGATGTCTTTCTCTTGCTCGGGTTTGTGCTTTTACTGTATCAGAGTTATGAGATCTCCTACTCTTTAAACGGCTATGATTCTATATTCTCTTTTTTTAGGTCACTATATAGAGACCGAACTAGCAAATGAAACAATTTATTGGATTAAAATGATATTTGTGCAGATGAAGATGGAGTGGAGAATGTTAACCAGACGCCTCATTATCGGATAAGGAAGATACCAAACATACCCAGATCCGTTAGGGATCATTTGAGAATAGCAAGAATGAAAAAGTAGCCCATATTGCTAGTGAGAATTTAAGACTTGATTTTGTATGCTGGATAAGGATCTGATACAAATATTTGATTCGAAATGTTTTCGATCTTAATAGATTTGATTTATAACAGACCATAAGCTATCAGTTAATTGTGTATAACTCTGAAGCCATGTCTTGAATTCCTGCTCATTGAGACATGGCAGATAAATTGAGGTTTGAACTTGCTATCATTATTTGTGTTTTTCAATGTTTCAATCATTTTAATATATATCATTATCTGTGTTTTTCAATGGTTCATGTTATTAAAATTTTATGGATCAAACACTATTATTTCATGGTTCATGTTATTAAAATAATTTAATAGGTGACTCCGATGTTTCAGTTACCTCTAGGCGAGATATAATTGCTCACTTCATTTTATAGATTTTTTTTTAATTATATCGATATCTATATATATATTTTCACTCTTGATTCAAATATAAATCAGAAATTTGAAAATCACAGTTGCACAAAAAGATATATATAAATAACAGTATTTATTGACGGACTTCAACAAAATAAATAGCCCTCCAGAAATTTGAAAATCACAGTTGCACAAAAAGATATATATAAATAACAGTATTTATTGACAGACTTCAACAAAATAAATAGCCCTCTTTATTTATCTACAGTAGCAGCAAGGTTTAAAAGAGCCTTTTATCTTTAAAAGGAGCTTTTACATAAGACATATTATTTGCTGCAGTCGAATAGAAATTAAATGAACTCTTGAAAACAAATTAGGTAAATAAAAAACAAGCTAACTAAAAAGAGAAAAGCTACTAGTTACTGCTCTTCAATAATAAATTGATGCAGGAGATGTTTTCCATTTATGTTCCCGTTGTTTCTTTTTGTAGATGTTTTTGCATTTTTGGATACCCTTTTCATCGAGTTTTCAACTTTCAGAACTACTTTGAGGCATTGACACTATTTTTAACCCCAACCCTAACTAAATATATATCTAACCCTAACCTTAATTCTATAACTAAAAGTAATTCTAATCTTGTCTTTCATGTTGTGATGCAAATGCTACTAGTGTATCAATCATATTTTAAAAATTGATATTTTTATTTTATTTTATTTATTAAATGTATATAACAAAATATGAAACAGTTAGTTCAAAATTATTTTATTAATTATATTTACAATAATTCAAAATAAAACAAAATTATTTTTTAAAGAACAAAAAATTATTCTATATTTTTAAGAATTTAAATATACAACAGTTTTTAAAAGTTTTAAAAAATAGAGAATATTTTTTTAAAGAAAAAAAATTATATTGAACATATTAGGGAAGTACGCAACAGCTAATTAATGAAATGTACATTAACTTACACTGACAACCATTTTCAAAAGTGTGGCAGGCATAAGCCATGCGGATGCCCATGCCTTTTTGTAGGCTGGGTAGCCATTACTCCACCATACTACTCATTGCCAAGGAGATCCATGTGGCACCCACCCGTAATATCGCAATCAATAAAGAACTCACAACTTTTGATCATGCGATGGTGGGCAATCTTGTTCGTTCAACACAGTTAGTCGCTAGCCTTGTTATTAACTATTGAGCACCTTTCTACCGAGATTATAACATCTCTGTTGATTTAAAACACATGCATCTTATAACTGCTTTAGTAACCCGTGACATAATGTATTAAAGACGCATCAAAGTATTTATGATTCCTTTGACTTCTCTAGATGAGACACATGGCGCTCGCCTATGATATCACAATCAATAAAGACATTGCAACTTTTGATCACGCGATGGCGGGCAACTGTGGATCTCAACCATCGGTAATCCTGTTCATTCAACACAGTTGACAGCCTTGTTATTAACCATTGAGCACCTTTCTATTGGGATTATAACATCTTCGTTGATTAAAAACACATGTCAGCCTTGTTATTAACCATCGAGCATCTTTCTATCGGGATTATAACATCTTCGTTGATTAAAAACACGTGCATCTTATAATGCTTTAGTAACCCATGAAATAATGTATTAAAGATGCATCAAAGTATTTATCATTCCTTCGGCTTCACCAGAAGAGACACATGGCGCTCGCCCATGATATCGTGATCAACAAAGAAAGTGTGGTGGGGTCATCACGGGATGGCGGGGAATGGCTGAGATCACACGACGATTGATCTACGCCCATGCGAACTTGTCCCTATGCAAAATAAAAACATTTATTAGGGGAGAGGGTGCACTCAATCGTGATGATAATACCCAGTCTTACAACATATTTATACTATATATTTTAAATAAATAGTCCAAATGTAAATAAAGAAAAAAAAAATGTTGAAAAAAAATGGATCCATACTTGAACACATGAGAACCTCTAAATGTTATATGAAAAAGACATAAATACATTCATGAAGAAGTGAAATAAGTATTTTTTTGTTTCAAATAAAATATCACAACTCTCCACTATAAGTATATCATTTAAAAAATAAAATGCTCATTTAATAAAATAAGACACTCATTTAAACAAGTATTGTTATCATAGTGAAAAAATATTGTTCTTATGTGTAATTGGGGTAGCAATGTACAAGTATTGGATAATTTTATATTAATAATTTGTCCTATAACAAATATAAAAGGTGAGCACAATAAATAACATGTATTTTCCCATTAAATGTGAAGGATTTTTAAAAAGTTCTAGTGTTCAACTATTGGTCCATTTTTGCTCAATATAAGTTGTATTTTAAATAATTATGTGTTGTTTTTATAACAATAAATAGATTTTTTTGAGTTCAACTATTAGTCCATATGTTTTGAATATAAAAGGTAGAGATATCAAAGATTTATGGTTATCAATAAATATTTGGTCCACTTAGGTTGTATATTAATTTTAATTTAAATAAAAATATCATATTCTACAAGCAACAAATGATATTTTTTTGGTTAAACTATTGGGGGTTCCATGATTAAGTTTTGGTTGAACCTTTAAAAAGTCAAATTTTAGACACTTCTCAAAAGATCTACCAATGTGGCAAGTTGCATGATGAGTCGCGCCTCCAAACCTTAGTTATAGATTTAAATAAGAGACCAGTCTACATAAAAAGAAAATGAAGGTTCTATGATATTCCAGTCAATTGCTACATGTTGAGAAAGTTAGCCTACACGACTACTGGGCCCTCTCCCCTAAAGGAATAAGGGGACATCACTAGGTCAATGACAAACAATGACATAAGTTTTTTTAACAAGGGAACACAAGACCAACAAAATACTTAGGAAAAATAAAGTTAGGCGAAGGAAATAAAACAATAAAACAAAAGGGGGCCTAACCTGGACGAAGCTATGGGGCTTAAGCCATTTTAAAGCCTTCCAAAAATGTAACAGTCAAATAGATCCCATCCAAGGTGTAAGATGAACACTAGGGTTTTACATGAAGATGAAGGTAAAACCAAAACCTTAGGCTTTTTCCAAATACCATAGATGGGTATGTGCAGGATCATGATGGGCCAAAAAGTGGCAATATGATGGGTATGTGGCTAGTGACTATTTTCTTACCCAAAATTGATAAAACAAAAAGGGTTTTTAAAAGAGATTCTCAGCTTTCCATTGATATAAATTATGCTTTACTTTGAATTTAATAAGTAATTATTATTCATTTTCTATTCAAATTATGACTAAAGTCCTGATTAATAGGCTGATTGAAAAACATCTATAGCTTTCAAACAATATCATAATTTTTGAATCCAAAACATGCATCACATTCTATGCTTTGCACTATAGGATTAAAAAAATAAAAATTGAATTTCATGAAGTTTTGACCAAGTTAAGGTGGTCAGACATATGAGTTTTTATATTTTTTAAAAAGTTGTAATAAAAAAATCATAATTAATTATTTACCTGGAAAAAAATTACAAAAAAATATGCATCACATCCAGACATGAGTCTTTACTTATATCTAAAATATTCTAAAAAAATAATTATCATTTTATTGTAGTTAGGGGTGGTCACCACGGACACCTACTTCTTATTTTTTCCACGAAATTTAGAGTACCATTGCATTGAAATTTCAAATTTTTTATCAAATATTTTTTTTTTTTTAAACAAACCTAGTAGTTTAGAAACTAAATTCAATTTTCTGATTCATTTTACATATTTTTGAAATAGTATAGATAAGTTATTCAAAATTTTCGTCGAGTTCCCTAACTCTAATTTTTCTGAATTTTTTGCCACTTAAGGGCCTTTTTTTCCATAATGATCCTGCACATACCCAGATGACCAGAGACACAAGGCAGGATAAAATAGAATATAGAGAACAAAACTTTGAAGTTCCATCACTACCCATAACCCTAAACCCTAAACCATCAACCCTTAACCCTTAAACCCCAAACCCTTAAGCCCTCTACCCTCTCTCTCTCTCTCAAGTCTCTCCCTCCTACTCCCTCTCCCTCTCTCAGGTCTCTCTCTCTCTCCCTATATCTACTCTCCCTCGTCTCTCCCTCTACCCTAAACCTAAACCCTTAACCCTTAAACTCTCTAAACCCTTAAACCCTCTACCCCTTATCTCTCTCCCCACCCATCCCTCTTTTCCCTCTCTCTTTCTCACTCTCACTCACTCCTCTTATCTCCTCACTACCTTTAACCCTCTACCTTCACCCTCTACCCTTAACCTCTACTCTTTATCTCTCTCCCACCCTCCCTCTCTCTCTCACTCAATCCCTCTGTCTCTCTCCCTCTACCCTAAACCCTAAACCCTAAACCCTTAACCCTAAACCCTCTACCCTCTACCCTTAACCCTGTCTCCCTCTATCTCTCTCCCACTCCCTCCCTCTCTCTCTATCATGTCTCTCCCTCCTAGCACCACTCGCTCTCTTAGGTCTCTCTCTCTCACTCACTCAGTCACTCTATCTCAAGTCTCTCCCTCCTAACCCCTCTCCCTCTCTTAGGTCTCTCTCTCACTCACCCACTCAATCTATCTCAAGTATGTCCCTCCTACCCCTTCTCCCTCTCTTAGGTCTTTCTCTCACTCACTCACTCCCTCTATCTCTCTCCCCTCCACCCTTAACCCAAAACCTTAAACCATATACCCTCTACCCTTAGCCATCCCTCCCTCTATCTCTCTACCACTCCCCCCTTGCTCTCTCTCAAGTATCTTCAATATCCTACCCCCTCTCCCTCTCTTAGGTATCTCTCTCACTCACTCACTCCCTCTATCTCTATCCCCTTAACCCTTAACCCTAAACCATTAACTATTAACCCTTAAACCCTGTACCCTCTAACCTTAACTCTCCCTTCCTTTATCTCTCTCCCACTCCCTTTGTCTCTCTCTCTCTCTATCAAGTCTCTCCCTCCTAACCCCTCATCCCTAAACCCTCAACTATAAACCCTTAAACCCTAAAACCATAAACCTTCTATCCTCTACCCTCAACACTCTTCCCCTCTTCCTTCACCCTCCTAATTATCTCTTTCTCTCTCTACCTCTCTCACTCACTCACTCCCTCTATCTCTATCCCCTCCACCCTTAATCTTAAACCCTTAAACCATCTACCCTCTACCCTTAACCCTCCCTCCTTCTATATCTCTCCCACTCCCTCCCTCTCTCTCTCAAGTATCTTCAATATCCTAACCCCTCTCCCTCTCTTAGGTCTCTCTCTCACTCACTTAACCTCCCTTCCTTTATCTCCTCCCACTCCTCCTCTCTCTCTCCAAGCCCTCCCTCCTACCCCCTCATCCCTAAACCTCAACCATAAACCTTAAAACCCTAAACCTTCTATCCTCTACCTCAACACTCTTCCCTCTCCTTCCCTCCTAATCTCTCACCCCTACCACTCCCTCTTTGAGGTCTCTCTCTCACTCACTCACTCTATCTCAAGTCTCTCCCTCCTACCCATTCTCCCTCTCTTAGGTCTTTCACTCACTCACTCACTCACTCCCTCTATATCTCTCTCCTCCACCCTTAACCCTAAAACCTTAAACCCTCTACCCTCTACCCTTAACCATCCCTCCCTCTCTCTCTCTCTCAAGTATATTCAATATCCTACCCCCCTCTCCCTCTCTTAGGTTTCTCTCTCACTCACTCACTCCCTCTATCTCTATCCCATTAACCTTAAACCCCTAACCCTTAAACCCTCTACCCTCTACCCTTAACCCTCCCTTCCTTTATGTCTTTCCCACTACCTCCCTTTCTCTCTCTCAATTCTCTCCCTCCTACCCCCTCATCCCTAGACCCTCAACCATAAACCCTTAAACCCTAAACCATTAAACCTTCTATCCTCTACCCTCAACACTCTTCTCCTCTCCCTTCACCCTCCTAATTCTCTCTATCTCTCTCTACCTCTCTCTACCACTCCCTCTCTTAGGTATCTCTCTCACTCACTCACTCACTCTATCTCAAGTCTCTCCCTCCTACCCCTTCTCCCTCTCTTAGGTCTTTCTCTCTCTCACTCACTCCCTTTATCTCTATCCCCTCCACACTTAATCTTAAACCCTTAAACCATCTACCCTCTACCCTTAACCCTCCCTCACTCTATCTCTCTCCCACTCCTTCCCTCTCTCTCTCTCAAGTATCTTCAATATCCTACTCCCTCCCTCTCTTAGGGTCTCTCTCAAGACTTCACCTACTCTCTCTATCTCTCTCCTCCTTAACCCTAAAACCTAAACCCTAAACCTCAACCTCTAATACCTCTAACCTCCTTTCTTTTATCTCTCTCCCACTCCCTCCCTCTCTCTCTCTCAAGTCTCTCCCTCCTACCCCCTCATCCCTAAACCCTCAACCATAAACCCTTAAACTCTAAACCCTTAAACCTTTCTATCCTCTACTCCTTCAACACTCTTTTCCCTCTCCTCCCTCCTAATTCTCTCTCTCTCACTCACTCAAGCTCAAGCCTCTCCCTTCCACCCCCTCTCCCTCTCTTAGGTCTTTTCTCACCTAAGCACTCCTCTCTATCTCTCTCCTCCTCACCCCTCATTAACCCTAAACCCTAAAACCATCTACCCCTGGTTCTTATCCCTCCCTCCCTCTATCTCTCTCCCACACTGTCCCTCTCTCTCTCTCTCAAGTATATTCAATATCCTACCCCTCTCCCTCTCTTAGGTCTCTCTCACTCACTCACTCCCTCTATCTCTCTCCCCTAAACCCTAAACCCTTAACCCTTAAACCCTCTACCCTCTATCCTTAACCCTCCCTTCCTTTATCTCTCTCCCACTCCCTCCCCCTCTCTCTCTCTCAAGTCTCTCCCTCCTACCCCCTCAACCATAAACCCTTAAACCCTAAACCCTTAAACCTTCTATCCTCTACCCTCAACACTCTTCCCCTCTCCCTTCCTTTCCTAATTCTCCATCTCTCTCTCTCCCTCTCCCCTTCTTCCCCTCTCTTCCCCTCTCTCTCCCCCTCTCTCTCTCTTTCTCTCTCTCTCTCTCTCCCTCTCTCTCCCTCCCTCTCTCTCTCTTGCCCACCCTCCACCTCCTAATTACTCTTGGGTAAATGTGTGCAAAAATTGTATATCCGATTTATAGCACAAAAATATTACATTAATATTTTTTTTTCAAATTAGATATTAGACATGAATTGGATATCCAAAACAAATCGGATATACGATTTGTAGTACTTTGGCTTGGGCATTGCTATGCAGAAATGTACTGACAGCCAACCCAAAAAAAAAAGCATCTCAGGATGGAGGGAGAGATAGAGTGAATTAGAGAGAAAGGGGGGAGAGGGAGAGATAGATCAATAGATAGAGAGGGGAAGAGGGAGTGACATAGATAGTTGGAGATATAGAGAGCAACAGGGAGAGACATATCAATCACTCTCCCTATATCTCTATCTATTCATCCTTATCTCTTTATCTCTCTACCCCTTTCTATCTCTTTGTCTCCCCTTCTATTTGTATGTTTATCATTATCTCCCTCTCTCTCTATATTTTCTTCCCTATATTTATCTTTGTCTCCTTAAGTGTGCAATAGGTACATTGAAGAGGTCTTAAAGGAGAATTATCATATCTTTAATCAAATGGCATGCTACCTTGAGCATAACTCCCCAAGGAAACATGCCATCCTTGGATTGTTGACATGAAATAACCAATCAAAATTTAGTTTCTCTCTCTCATATTAATATATATTACTATTATATTAAATATATATTATATTAATTATATTTGTATTATATAAAAATATACTTATTATTAATTATTAATTATAATAATTTTATACATATTTAATAATTTTGTTAAAGAATATAATATATAATTATAATAAGTTGAATAATTATTTTATTTATTATGTAAAATATAGCTAATATATACTTAACTATATAGTAGAATATTAAAACCTAGCTAAATGGTGCAAAAAAATTCAAATTAATTAACATGCTTTAAAACCTAATGAAACCAGGTTGTAGCTCGTCAAATTGGAGAAGTGAAAGGTCAATACTAGTGTCGAGGAAGAGTTTGGAGTAGTGAAAACAATGTCAATTCCAATGGCGAGGAAGAGTTTGGAGTAGTGAAAACAAGGTCAATGCCAGCACTGAGGAAGAGTTTGGAGTAGTGAAAACAAGGTCAATGCCAACACCGAGGAAGAGTTTGGAGTTAAAACAAGGTCAATACCAGCACGGACAAAGAGTTTGGAGGAGTGAAAACAAGGTCAATATCAGCACCGAGGAAGAGTTTGGAGGAGTGAAAACAAGGTCAATATCAGTGCCAAGGAAGAGTTTGGAGGAGTGAAAACAAGGTCAATACCAATGCCGAGGATGAGGTTGAGGGCACTTAGGGAAAATCAACAACCAAGGGGCAATGAGTACTATAATTTTGGCACCCCCATTTTCTTTAACCTTCAATTTTCATGCCTAGTTTCCAAAGATCTTCTCATACATTGGCACCCCCATTCTCGTAAAATGGTATAAGATAAGAAAGAAAAAATAAAATAGCTTAGTCTTTCACATTTTTATCCACTAGCCTCAGGTCTTGGAAAAGCTCCCATAATCTACCCACATCTTGGTTGAGGTCTAGGATTTCATCACAGATAGCCTTCATCGCATGAGTCTGAAGCAATTGTAGACTTAGCCCAAGTATATTCTATTGCTCACCATATGCAAGGTGTTGTTGCTTTTATGGTAAGTGTGCTGATTCGGTCTACCTATGGGAATTTCCATCTCCACAAAGGGCAACAAGGACCGACCAACTCCCACGCAGGATTTGAAAGACCTCCTACACTTTGCCTCGCAAGACCCGGAGGGTCATCCCTAATGCATTTATAAACCATCATCATAAACAACATTAAATACACATTACGACAGCTCAACATAATAGGATAATATCAATAGAATTGGTTGTTTATCAATAATATTCAACTATTTGGAGCATGAGATAACTACAACAATATTTCACAGTATAAGATAGTCATTGATTTGCAATTTGTAGCAAGCTCTAAGTAAAGGAAAACAAATATTGAACCATATGAATAAGTACAACTTAGATCAGTGCCATATATCCATTGGAGGAGTCAAATTTATAAGCATCTAAGGGTTTATGACAGATTTAACTCATAACATATAAGATCCTTGATAACATTTCTTTACAATCTCATCAATATGTATTCTAACCCAATACTACTTATCAAATCCTTATACAGAACATATCCACCTGCAATCCCATTCAAGCATTTTAATTAATTCCTTGAATTAAACCTAAAACAAGAATCATACACACCACAATAATGAGATGAATGAAACAACCCTTGATCATTTTATTCAAAATTCAAATATTCTTATACAATGGAGAGACATGAGTTCGAATTAAATCATATCAATTCAAATGCCAGTATTGTCATAAAACATCAAATCCCCATGAATTCAAAACCTACTACAGAATGACTCAAAACCTAAATTGCATTTTCCCTAAAACCATTAGAATTTACAATTTTCTCTGCAACTTCATCTAGACTCGACCAAAAATATCCAACTTGCTAACCA
Source organism: Sequoia sempervirens (assembly GCA_007258455.2). Lineage (NCBI taxonomy): Eukaryota > Viridiplantae > Streptophyta > Pinopsida > Cupressales > Cupressaceae > Sequoia > Sequoia sempervirens. Next base: position 179,323 of record VDFB02091927.1, on the reverse strand, counting down.
ATACTTCTAGCCTTGAAATCCTTCTTATAGAAAATGAAGGAGCAAACAAGCATCAGGCCGGAAAACACACGTGTCTCCAGCTAATTGGACCACCTTGTGATATTCCAAAAAATTGTTACAACAACAATCTCCCCAGAGAATCTTCTTATTCATCATGCCCATTGAGAATGGTTGATGCAACAACAAAAAAATTCAAGAATTCTGCACCTAGATTGTCACCGAAAAACAAAGCTGGAATTTGTTGTAACTGCAATAGCTGATCTGTCAACCGTTAGCAACCTACTCCTTTTCACTCTTCCTTAGTTAAATATACATTTACTCATTTTTTTTACTCTTCATTAGTTGGCCAATAAAAATTGATCACCTCATTCACCTTGACACTATAAGGTTTGTACTTAATAGCCACTTGACTCACTTCTCTTTCAAAAGACTCCAAGAATGAGCTGGTGCTAATGATTTTGTCCATACAGCTCACCAACAAATCATAATCTGAGTTACCCTATTTTTGAGGGTTTTGCAGTTGAAACATGATATAAAGGGGCTTTTAAAAAATTTTTGATTACTATAGCTTGTGTAAGAGGCCCCATGGATACTGTTGTAATTGTAGGATGTATGAATAGAGCATAGGATGAGAAATAAAGAAGGTATAGTTGCTGCCCTCAATAGTTTTGTAAAGAAAAGCATGTGAAATGAGAGGTTCAAGCCTAGGTTTCAACAAAACATGTATGGGAGATCTGATTTTATGAATTTTCATCCATGTGCAAACCTAATGGATTGTTTCTGAACACAGAATATAAATGATACACACACACACACACATATATATATATGTATGTATGTATGTATATGTATTTTTAAATGTAAATGTAAATGCATTTACTGGATGCTCTCCTAGAACAATAAATGCAACATATCATTAAAGAAATCTATATCTATGTATATAAATGTGTATTTCTAAATGCAAGGGTAAATGCAAAGAGCATATGGTTTTTAGTGTTATAGATACAACATATCCATAAATTAATGTAATTGAAATTTTAAAGTCTTCAACACATATAATATGAAATTGATCAAACTATTAAACTACATGAGAAATAAATGAAAACAATAAATGCATATGTATGTGTATTTGTAAATGTAAGTGTAAAATAAATAAGAATAATGAAAATTATAAAAGAATACAAGGAAAGGTCTCCTCCCTTCTTGGTAGTGATAACCTCCTCCACACATAACCCTTAAAAATTATGAATAGATGAATACAATCTTTCAAGAACTCAAAGTTGATTCTCTCCTACCTGATGCAATTAGTCATTTTTTCCTTACAAACATTTATAGTGATTACTAGATGCACATAGACCAATTCTTCATAATAGAAGGATTTGTTCATACTTTTCCAATGATGGCATTATGTGAAAACCTTAGGTTAGATGAATAATTCCTAGCTAAGTTCTTTAAATCATGTCCAACCATATAAGAGAAGACCACTGCTATGTGTACCTGGATACGATGGAGAAAGGATCTTTGGGCTCTTTCATCAATCATCCTACCTTAAAACATAGCAAAAGTCTCCTAGAAATTAGAAATATGAAGATTTTAGATGACTTAAATTTTTTTTATTGCCAAAGGATAAACTTATGATGACTTAACTAGGCCTAGTACAGACTCCCTCCCCGTTAACCACTTAGACATATGGAAATTAAATGTAAATTTGCTGCTATTTTTAGTCATGTAGGTCTCCAATAAACCACTTGGTGGTGTTTCCCTTCAAGTTTATTTACTTGAATGAAGAGAAAAAGTCCTTTTATTACAATTAGAGAATACATTTGAGGCCTTGGTTGTGTAACTGGTGGACCATAGTCACATTTAACACTTGTTACAAAGTTTGGGAGTTAAAATGTTAAGTAGATTTGATTTGTGATGGACACATTTGGACGGTAATAACAATAACTTGCATTCTATCAAGACTTTATTACCTTATAACCTATGAAATTCTAGTGATGAAATGATAGATTAATCATAATGTCACCTTGGGATCACATCACCATGAAAGAACTTCATCCAACATCCTTATGAGTGCAAGTACCACCAAATAGGTATTTGTCAGATTTGTCTTCCTCGAGCGAGGGAAATTTAGGAAGAGAAGAGGAAAGCGAGACATGTAGTATGTCTAAAAGAGGGAGATCAACTAGAGGTCAAAAGATTAGAAGAAAATTTTGTAAATTCATGGAATTTTCTCTTGCTAAAGGGGGGTCATATTCTTATGATGATGAGAGCATAGGCGACGTTGAGGTGCCTTTGAGGTACAAAAATCTATGGAAACAATGGGTACCCAAGGAACTTCCTCCAATAAACACTAATTTTTGTGTCAACGAGAGGATATATCGCATAGCACCATCATCATTACATGGTTTGTGCATATTTTGCATGGACATGAAAGTCTGTTACAACAAAGTTACTGAATTGATGGAGTATGTCAGACCCTGTTACAGTTACAAAGATTGGATGCAACTGGTTCGATATACACAAAGTATACGTAGGTATGCACTGTCAGCAAAATATATACAGTTCTAAAAGATAAGGATCAAAATAAAGGAGTGGCTATGTACATTTATGGAAGGTCAAAAGCATTAGGGAATATTGTAGGGTTTATAAATAGTAAATGACTTGGGTCAACAAATAAGCAACCCAATTGCATATTTGAGGCGCGTGAGGGAAACCGTGTATTCGTATGTGCAATAAAATCAATAACTGCAGGGGGAGAGTTGCTAATCAATTACAATTTGAATCGTTGAGTTACAAACATAGTTACTATGGGGGTGGTACGTATTATGTACCATTTTAGCCAACCTCTAATTAATGACTCCAATATACTATTTTATTCTTATGTTTTTTTTCGTAAGTCTATTGGTTTCATTTTGGTAATGTTTTTTTATATTTAACTTTTGTCATAGCGGGACATTGATCATACGGAGAATGTTCTGGCTCAAAGCACAGATCATGATGTATCTTCAGGTGCTTCTACCCAACAAGTTTCCCTCATTGTAATTGTACAAATTAGATACGAGCAAACTGTTTTATTATTATGTTTTTTTCATAAGTTTATTGGGTTAATTTTGATAATATTTTTAATATTATTGTTGCAGTCAACTAATCGGGGAAAGGCACCAGCAGTAGATGAGAGCATCCATAGTGAGGTGCAGCCAATATTTTGTGATGATGACATCACTTATTCAACAAACCCTCTCGATATGATAAGGAAGATCCAAAAAAAAATGCAATGAAGAAATCGTTATGTTGATATTCATAGTGCCTCAAATAGATGAGATAAGAGAGAGGGTTAAAATATTGACTGACATATCACAAAACTTGCAAGTAAGTTGTCATGAGGTCTTTAATTATAACATAAGTTCATTCATGGTTTTATATTTTGTACTCTTTTATGTCATGAACTAAAATATGTGTTATTTTTATAGGATTATTTTCCTCCTTATGATGCTCCTGGCCATGATCAGGGTACTGCAAGTGCTGCCCGAGGAGTAGGGGTTGGTACAAGTGTACACAACCTTCCACTACATCCGACATGCAAGTAAATAAACTCAATAAACTTTATTTAAAATTGAATACTTTTTCAATCTATTCACTATTAATTTCTACAATAAAGTAATTACATTCCTATTTGTTTTAAACATTCAAGCAATGATAATATTGCACATGACATTGGAATGCAGCCTGGTGAGGGTGGAGCACAACTTGCAGATGAAGTTCATGGTGTGTATCTTGGTACTTTAGAGCATGTAGAGCGTTATCAACATATTGAGCATGATTAGGCTAGAGAAGATCAGGAACATGATGTGGCCCCATCAGGTAAAGAGGACCACTCTAAAGTTCTTTTAAACATATTTAATTGCAATTGGTGTATTAATTAATGTAACCTTTCGTGTTTCAACTTTAGAGCATATAGAGCGTGATCAACATGTTGAACATGATCTAGAACATGATGTGGCCCCATCAGGTAAAGATGACCACTCTCATGTTCTTTTAAACATATTTAATTTCAATTGGTGTATTAATTAATGTAACCTTTCATGTTTCAACTGCAGATCAGGATTTAAAGGGTGTTCAACATGTTGAGCACGAGTCTATAACAGAAGTTCAAGAACATGATGTGGACCGATCAGCTAAAGAGAACCACTCTAATGTTCTTTTAATTAATGAAATACTTGTAACAATAATAATAAAACATATCAATTTAACATTTATTTGTTATTGCAGCAGACCCCCCTTGCAGCGACGTCCACGTCATGAGCAGACGACTAGGCATACATTAAGATCACAAGAAGAGGGAAGAACAACTAAAAGGGGGACAAATGATTTAGAAAATGATGCCCCACTTCATATTTTGTTATCTTTAAAAAAGAAACAAAAAAAAAGTGATTGTAATCATATCATGGCAACCATATTTTTGATAATATGTAAAAACTAAAAGAATGAATATTATATGTTAATGAATGAATGTGAATATGTTAATTAATTAATGTTATATGTTAATGAATGAATGTTATATGTTATTAATGGATGAATGAATGATTAATGTTATATGATTGGGTATGGGGAATTGAGAGTGATGTGAGGGGAGGGGCCAAATGAGCTCCACCGTCACATTGTTGGCCCTGTTAAGTAGAGAATATTAAACTATTCTCGAAACAAAGAGAAGCTCAATAAGGTAATGCACTTTTCAATATAAGAAATGCATCGCTTGAAGCATCAAACCAATATGCAAAGATGAAAGAAAGTGCTAACTTTTCACTATGGTGGTAGAAAAATGATTCTTTATACCCTGAATCCATGCTCTGCATCATAATTTGAAGTTGTTTCCATTCCAATGTTCTGAGTTTAGTTTTTTTGTATGGCTTTGTATGAATACCACATTGTGTTGTGTGTGGATTTGGTTTCAAGGCTCTGTTTCTTCTATTTTTAGTGGTGACATAACTCTAAAATTTGACTTTTGTGCATAACAAGTTAGTGGAAAAATTGACAGCTCTGAAGGGTTTAGAGGCTCGATTGAGATAGATACACAGATATTTGGATCTCGTTGTTGATGGGAGGCTTCGACTTAACCATGAAATTTCGTACCATCTACAGGTATGCAAAATTTTCTCTACTTACATTCATTCTTGATCATAAATGTTGTAAATGATATTAATTCTTGAAACTTGAGATTCGTTTCATTGTTATAATGATCAAAATGTTATACTTTGCTATACATTCAAGCATTCTCTTTCCCCCCACCCTTTTCCCTCTTCCCCCTCCTTTAAAGAATTTTCTTTGTCATAAAATATTCACATTTATGTCTCATTTACACAAATTTATTTGAAGCGCTAGGAGTGAATAAAAATATGTAAAAGATGATGGATTATGTCTAAACACCTAATTTCCATCTTATAGCTAACTAAATCCTTAATATTTGAATAGTTTAGAGCTCAAATAATGCTTCTATATGCATGTGTAGCAATAAGGGAGCCTATGTGAAGATTGAAATTTAAAAGATCACTTTGGTATTTTTCCTTAGGCAATGAAATGATATTTTGAGTAATACAAACCTACACACACATTGATATTTTTTGGCATTGCATTGAAGAATTTTTTTTCTCTTATACCTACCCTCAGCTAGACATGGAGGTATATAATTTTGGTTTCTGGGTTTATTACGTAAGTAGTTAATTTCATGGAGGAAGACTAAAATATTCTTAATGTCTTGTGTCAGGCGTGAAAGCATATGAATCACTTGCTGAAGGCACCATTTTGTATTCATCCAAAAACTGGTTTGTTCTTTTTTTTTATGTTTCTTGCATTTTATTTTTTAGGCTCTAGAGATGTAGCTCGACTCTTTCCTTTGCACTTTTCATCTATTTTGATGATTACAGTAGATTGTCCTCATAATTTTTCATGTAGATCTATTTGTAACCTTATTTTCTACCAATAAATTTGCAAACCACTCACATATTAAGGACCATTTCACTAACTTGTAGTCATCCATTACTTCATATGTTGTAGGTTGTGTCTATGTGCCAATAAATATTGATGATTGTGAGAACTTTAATCCTAGAAGTGTACCCAATCTTTCTCAAGTAAAAGTCTTACCTTATTTTATAGTACTTTAAATGGTTAATTCAAGGTGCTTCTTTAGATCTGAGATAGTTGAACCTTGGATTAAAATATGGTATTAGATGGGTAGTATAATGATAAAATCGAGGTCCATTGAACACAAATTACGAACATAATTTACTAGACTATGAATAGTGTTACAATTATAATTATTTCTCCTTTACCTACCTCTTCATTAATGAAAAAGATAGATCCCTATAAATCTAACCATGAAAGTGTTGAAATCATCAATATCTACAGGACTCCGGAAACTATTAAACATGTTCTTTTTGAATGTTTTTATGCTCAGGAAATTTGGTACTTATTCTGCCATAAGCTGAAGGTCTGGAATATAAATGGTAAAATTAATTGGCATGATATTCTATTTTGTAATTTCAAGCTCAAGTTTGATTGTAAGCTATTTTTGTATTTCTTATCCAATGAGATCATGTGGAATTTGTGGAAGGTGAGAAATGATGATAAATTTAAGGGTATCAAGAGGGTACTTACTGAGTCTTGCAAGAGACTCACTTTCTACTCTGTTGCTCTATAGGTTTCAAATCTTGTGGAGATCTCAATGGAGAATTTCTTGAAGTGAATAACTGAAGGTGCTGCTAACAATACCAAAGAGGATCTGAGAAGTGGACCCACCTATAGGTTGAGCTTAGAAGAGACCATGTTGTTCCAGCAGACATTTGATGAGCTCCAAAGAGTAATTGATGAAGCTGCAAGCCTAGAAAGACAACGTGGCCCCCAACAGTTGGACCCCCAAGGAGAAACAATGGCGAACCTTGATATTGAAGAAGTCAAAAATGAGGAGAATGTAATCAACACTATGTATTGTTTACACTGATTTGAATAGCAACAACCTGTGGTGCTGTTAACAACAATTTGTATTGTCTATGCTAGTTTTGAAAACAACTGGTGCTTTTTGGTTTCTTTCTTGCTATGTAAAGTACTGATACGATATATTTCCTATTATGGAAATGCTTAGATGTTGTACTGATCCTAATGGCGGATAGGAATTTTCATGATATGTAATGGACCTTAAACTATTTTCAATACAAAAAAAGAAGAAAAGATAGAAAATATTAGAAGTTCAGTACATGTCTCATGTATGTGTTAGTATTTTAATTTTGTTTAAGTTGTTCAAGAGCTTGATTAGGTCAAGAATATGTTCTACAAGCTCTGTTATCTTGAGATAACTCAACATTTTCCCTACACATTTTCTCTTCAATCTAGACATTTCTTAACTCCTTCCCTTGTTAGCCCTTGGTTGTTCTCAAGTGTAACAACTTTTTCTATGTATCTTGTAGTCTGTATGTATGATCAGTCATCTCTTATGAATCATGGATAACCTTTCATGGAATTGTTGTTGTAATTAGACAATTTCTATTGTGAGAATAATCATTTTATTTGTATGGAAGTAAGTCTTTTTCATATTATTTGACTTGGTATTGAAAACTTGTCTTTACAGGATTCTCTCGGGGGGAACAACAGAACTGTGATGATAGGTAGAGTTGTTTCTTAACTCCTTCCCCTATTAGCCCTTGGCTGTTCTAAAGTGTTATGATTTTTCTATGCATCTTGGAGTATGTATGTATGACCAGTCATCTCTTATGAAGCATGGATAACCTTTCATGGAATTGTTGTTGTAATTAGACAATTGCCATTCTGAGAATAATCATTTAATTTGTATGGAAGTAAGTCTTTTTCATATTATTTGACTTGGTATCTATTCTATGATTTAAAGAACCCCAAAATAAGAAAATTAATAGGTTCCATTTGTTTACATTCTCTTAGATACTTGTTTAATCGATGAGACCCTCAGAATGTCTTGTTGATAACCAACAATGTTTAAAACTCTTGAAGAGGTCAGATCAGTGTGACATTGGATATGTCTTGCTAACAGAAGTCATCGACAAGACATGGACTATTAGATTGAGTTTTATATCCTGTGCTGATGATTGATCTCTCATCGATGGGTTGGCTACGGTGGTCATTGTGAAGATTCTCTGTGATGGTACATTTCAATGAATATTTTAAAAAAAAATTGCATTTTTTCATCGCAATTTCGACGAAACCCACTAACGAATCACCGAAAAGGTCTGACGAAGTTGCTATAGCTGCGACAAAGGCTTTGTTGTAACTCCTTACCAGATTCATTGCAATTTTGAAAAAGTCCACTAATGAATCACATAAAAGGTTTGACAAAGGCTTTTTCATAACACCTTGCCACTTTCATCGCAATTTCAACAAAGGACATTGATGAATGACATAAAAGGTCTAATGAAGTTGCTTAGTTGCGACGAAGGCTTCGTCATAACTCCTTTCCCTTTTCGCCACAATTTTGATGAACTCGACCGATGAATCACATAAAAGGTACAACATAGTTGCTTAGCTGCGATGAAGGCTTCGTCATAACTCCTTGCCCATTTCATCGAAATGGCGACAAACTTATTTTGTTGTTTCGACATTTCGGAAGAGCCATTGCAATTGCATTTTGGTTGTTTTTCGTCGATATTCCGATGAACATCTGAGTCATTTTATGATGCTGATGACTGATGAATCTGCAACGTTATTTTTACATTTAATGCGTCATCAAAATTTTGACAAAAAAATAGTGATGAAATTATTTTCTTCATTTTGTCACTTTTCTGACAAATATTTGTCGAACAACCTACAAATGTTCATCAAAAAATGGATCCAAATTTAGTATTGAGAACCTCAAAACATTTCAAAAACATCAAAAACATCCAAATATTTGAAAAAATCCATCTGTCTCATCTCTCTTTCACTCGTGATAACATCACTCATAATAAACGATTGTCATCCTCAACCTTTGGTAAAACAATTGGAAACAAGTCTAGCAAGTTAAAAGTGAAAACTCAAAAATGTCAAGTCTTACGGTTAAGTCATTACGTAAACAAGTTGGTCAACTCTTTATGTCAATAGCCTATCATCCAATCAATCACATTTCAATCATCTAATAACATCATGTCCTAGGATGTATCCTTCCTACAATGGGCATTACTTATCAGAAATAACAATTTGGATAAACGAAATGACATACCTCCATTCACTAACATGTCCTAGGATGTATCCTTCCTACAATGGGCATTATCTTTTGGCAATATTTTCGGGTCTTATCCTTAAAACATATTCCCTTTTGGTTAGTGGTATTGAAGAACATCAGCTTGTTTATTTACTTTATCTTTTTCTTTTGACTTATCTCTTTGCGCTTATTCCAATAACCTCTTGATGATGCCCAAAAAAATGGATTTAGAGAGATAGGAATGGGGCAAAAAACATTATCTTTTGTTTGCTATGCTTGTTGGATGTTCTTGTAATATAACTTGGTGATTAATTGCTTTGTTAGATATGTATGGAGGGTATTTTGGGTAGCTTGTTGACTATTGCATTGATAGGTTATACCTTTCCGTGTTTTGGTCTGAGATGTTTGAAACTTCTAAAGTGCATCCTAACAAGGTTTCCATATGTTAGGTGTGAACAAGAATACTCCTATCTATTTTTTGAGTCAAATTCCATCACACTAAGTGCAACGCCATCCTGGTTCTTTATACCTCGATGCATCGTGCTTATGCGTGTTATCAAACATAAGGTAAGTGGCCCTTTTAAAATCCGAATTCTTGATAAGCAAATCATCCATTTCTCATCAAGTTGGCTTGTTTGATCCTCTCATCATCATCTCATTTCTTATTTCTTCTTTTTCACACTAACATCATACCAGAATAGTTAATCATCATCACCAGTGCAACCATCCTACATCCACAAACCATCAATATTCTACACATCATCTCACATGCATGGTTTGTCATCATAATATAGACCTGTTAGTCTAAGCATCTCATAAAACCATACATTGACATAAAACATCCAATGCATAATCATATAGGCATTATCGCATCATCAATCTCACATGCATTGCATTATTATTTAAGTTGTTTAGAATAATATAGATTGGTTATTCTAAGCATCTTAAAACCATCTCATTTGCATCATCATCAGAATCATCCATTTTAAACCTCTTTCTCGTGAGATCGACCCTCAAATCGAATCTTTTCACTTGATCTCTCGAGGGGGCAATGTATCAATATACATTTTTTCATTGGGGCATTTAAAAAAATTAGATTTTTTTTTAATTTTGATCGCGGTAAGTTTATTCTTTGAACCAATGCAACAAGTACATTGCTTTGAAGAGGGGCAAAATGTAGACATGAAAAATTAGCATATTGCATTTAATCAAGTCCACTCATCAAATAAATCAAGTTCATTAAATTCAATCTCTAAAGTCATCCATTTAAATTAAATAAATCAACTTTATTTAATTTAATCCTAACATCACCCTCTTTGATTAAATAAATCAAATCTTTATTTAATTAAATCTAAAATCATCTTTCATCTCCTTTTGATTTAGTTTAATCCTTACATCTAAGTCAAATGATTCAAATCATCTAATCCTCTTTTAAATTAACTAAATCAAGATTAAATCTAATCTAATGCATGTCACATTCTCTAGATTTTCCGACTTGCACAAATAAAGGATTTTAATTAATTTATTGAATCCTCATTTTCCCTGAAAAAGGCATCTTTGGAGAATATTCCCTCAAATTTGAATTCAAATCAAGTTGACCTGTCGCTTTCAACATGGCATTAACTCCCCTTTTACATGTCCCCCACTTGGCTTTTAAGTCCCTTTTTCTCCCTCCAACAAGCCAAATTTGAAATTTGAAAAAAACAACTAATCTCATTTATTGGCACATTGACCAAAACTTGCACATCCTCCATCCACTCACATTTGGACAAGTGGCTTCTTCCTATTGGTTGAATCTTTGTACCACATTGCTCTCTTTTGGGCATTCTTCCAACTTGATATTCTATAAATTGGAGGTCTCATTTCTCATTTTAGCATCCAAAATCTTCATGCAAAGTTACTCTCTCCATATTGAGAGCTAATTTTCCCATTATCATTTGCAACATTGATTTGTCAAGGGTTGGGAAAGGGTCACTTTCCACAACAAAGTGAAACCAATCCACTATGGGATAGGTATGCATTTGTGCTTATTTGATACTTTCAATTAATTTATTTGGTCATTTTGTTTGTGAAGTATGGTGTATTATCTCATAGGAGCATTTAGTAAATTTGCATGAACTAACCTTTGTCATGGAGTTTAGAATGTATGCAGATTTTATTGGTGCTCATAGGGGTATTTAGTCATTGTGTTCGACTTTCCCAACTTTACCACCTTGCCTATATAAGAAAGGTTACATTGCACATTCTACTAAAATCTTTTACCATCTCTTGATAATATCAATTAGGCTTATTTGTGTGCATGTATTTTTTGGAAGTAGATCTTAGATAAATTTTTTTTATGATCTTGTAAATCATAACATGACATAATCTGAGCCATGCAAGAAAAAATATTCTCAAAATACTGCAACTATCCTACTAAATATTTCTTTTTCTTTGGAAGATTTCATTTGAGTTTGTAGGTTATTTGAGGGTTTCTTGACATTTTCTTATTAATTTTTTTATATGTCTTAATTGAAATTTGTGTCCAATCTGCTCATTTGTGCTATGTGGAAATATAATATCCTTTGTACACTATTAGATTTAGTTATGTGAATGGTGGCTTGGTTGCTAAGCTAATCACACTTTCTATTCATTTTGAGGTATGTGGATCATTGGAATTGAAAGATTTAAATATAAAACTCTTACACTACACTAAAATTAAAATTAAAACAATATCAAAATCATCAGCATAAAATAAGAATACTAATATTATTCAAATATATATGTAGATTTATCAAGGAAATAAAATAGGTAGTAATTAGCGTGGTGGTAAATATTTTAGCAACTTGCTCAGATGTAGGGAAAAACTACAATTCCACTAAATTATATTGAACCGAGTCATGTATAAAATGATGTCTAATCTTAATGTGCTTCAATATAGCTTGAAACACATGATTTTTGGTCATTTCAATGGTACTATTTTTATCATAGTAAAGAGTACTTAGATTTTCCTAAACCAAATGTAGATCTTTTTATTCAAGGCGTAAACGATTTTGACCGAAGCTATGAACCAGATACAACCATTCAACAATACCACCCCAACGGGGTTTGAACCTTGGTGGCAAGAACAACAATGCCACCTATAAACCATCACATCATGCCAATACCGACCAAACCAAATGTAGATCATCTTGATGAACTTGGTGAAATTGCTGAACTTGGGCATGAACTTCCACTTTAGCTTGTGGGGAGAGGAGAAACTTTATTATCTTCAATACTCATGATTAGTGGTGTAGTTTGTTGAACTCCTTTTCTCCATTTCCATATTCTCCTTTCATCAAAAACCACATCTGGACTAACAATCCATTTCTTTGTGTCAGGGTTGCAAAATATATATCCTTTAGTTGCATCTAAGTATCCAACGAATATACAAAGTTGGGATTTTACATCCAAATTCTTCCACTTATGAACTAGAACACTGTAGAGAAGGGGGATTCACTACTCCCAAGTATCTAGGAAACAAAAGATCCTAAAGGGAGTGAACTGCCCTAAAATAAATTAGACTACCTAATAAGCTAAAATGGAAGGAGAAACTAAATTCTATTTTCTTTGTGCTTCATCACATAAGTTTTGTAGACATGGGTAAGCAAACCATAGAGGTCTTAGACTATTGACTGACTAACTCTTTGCTAGAGGAATACATTGCATGAGTCAGACTTCAACACACCACACTGGAGCCTCAAACACACATTTTCATCTCATTCAAATGGAGAGTTGAGTCTATAGAGTGAAACACATTGGATTTGTTGACAAACCTAGAGTTTAGGTTTGGCAATTCAACAAAAACACATGGAAATGCAAAAAAAACCAAGAAGAATACTTTAACTTATAAACTATTTTAATGATGAAATGATGAGGAGGAAAGAAGAAGAATGCTAATTGACTGAAGGTCTAGTTCTCTAACAAGCTCCTCATGATCAAATTGCACCTACACACATAGTAACAAAAAAATATTGTGAATATGTTTTGAGGTTTGCCTTAGTCAAACCCTCGTAAATTGGTGTTTCCACCTCCATGGACAACTGATAGACCACATGATGTAGAAAAGTGATAAAGGAATAGAGAGAATAGACACAAGATAGTAGACTAGAAAGAAAACCTATATGCTACTCTGCAAGTAAGATAATGCAAATAAGTAAATAAACCAATATTACCCCCCCTTTCTGTGAGCTCACAAAGGTTTGAGAGGAAGGAGAAGAACAAAACCGCTATGCCTATGGAGTAGAGCTTTGAAAACCTACAATGCTAGAGAAACAAAATGGTGTAGAAGTGAAGTGAAGAAAGCAATAGAGTGAAGTGGTAGAAGCTAGGGAGAGTGAGAATGTGTTGATAAAATGAAGGAATGAAGTTCAAAATAGCTAATTTTGAGGTAAAAGTTTGTTCTTGGGTGGTCAAAGTTTGAAGGACACTACTTTTTCTAGGTGGAAAAAAACCATAACGCCTCCAATGTTCCCTGATGGAGGAATATTCTTCTTCTTTCTTCCTTTTCCTTTCATCAAATTAAAATAGTTTATAAGTTAAAGTATTCTTCTTCTTGTTTTCTACATTTCAACATGTTTCTATTAAATTGGCAAACCTGAACTCTTGGTTTGTTAGAAAATCTGATGTGTTTCACTCTATAGACTCAACCCTCTATTCGAATGAAACACCAATGTGCGTTTGAGACTCCAGTGTGGCATGTTTAAGTACAACTCACACAATTTTGTGCTCTGGCAAAGAGCTAATCGGTTTGTAGTCTAAGACCTCTTTAGTCTACTCACCCATGTCTAGAAAACTTTTGTGATAAAGCATAAAGAAAATAGAATTTGGTTTTCCCTTCCTTTGCAACTTATTAAATAGTTTGAGGTAGTTTAGGGAAGTTCACTCCCTGTAGGATATTTGGTTTCCTAGAGACCTAGGTGTAGTGAATCCCCCTTCTCTACAATGTTCCAGTTCAAAAGTTGAAGAAGTTGGATGCAAAATACCAACTTTGTATATTCATTGGATACTTAGATGTAACTAAAGGATATAGATTTTACAACTCTGACACAAAACAATGGATTGTTAGTGGACAAACATGGTTTTCAATGAAGGGGGAGTATGGTAATGGAAAAATGAAGTTGAACAAACTACACCACTAATTATGAGTATTGAAGATGATCAAGTTCTTCCTCTCCCCAAAAGATCAAGTGGAAGTTGAAGCCCAAGCTCACTAATTTCTCCAAGTTCATCAAAATAGTACCATTGGAATGACCAAAAATCCTGTGTTTCATGCTAGATCAAAGTACATTTAAGTTAGACATTATTTTATATGTGACTTGGTTCAAGATGAAATAGTGGAATTGGAGTTTTTCTCTACATCTGAGTAAGTTGGTGATATATTTACCACGACTCCACCTACCACCTGTGATGTGTGGGAAAGGGGAGGAGGACTCTTCACACCTTTTATTTTGATGCCCTTTCTCCTTGCAGCTCTGGCATTTTTGGTGGAGTGTTTGGGGAAATCCCTGTGTTCATGCTTCCTCCTTAGTTGAGTTCTGGTCTAGCTTGGGCAGGCCTCCCTCGAGGGCATCTTTTTGGTAGGATGCGTGGCTAGCAAGCCCAATTTTTTTGTTGTGGAAGATTTGGCTTAAAAGGAATAGGAGGATTTTCTGTGGAGAAATGTTGCAGGTTCAACAGGTGTGGTTCATAATTCTTGGGATGATTCAAGAGACTATCCATGCCAAAGGGGAAGTGGAGTTTCCATTGGAGAAGAAAGATACAGAGGTGGTGGCCCGATTGGGTATCTTGGGGTTTTCCCCTCTGATGACTCATGGTCAGAAAGGTGGTCGGGTGAGGCAGTGGGTCTATTATTAGGGATACTAGTTGCCTCCCCCTATGGGAACCTTGAAGGTTAATACTGATGGGTCCTCTAGGGGCAATCCTGGCCCAACTAGAGTTGGAGGGGTTGGTAGGGATTCTTCTGGAGTGGTGGTGTTCCTATTTTCCATGCATATGGGGACACAAACTATCAATTTTATGGAAGGCAGGGAAATTCTTTATGCCTTGAGGAAGGCCTATGAGCTGGGTTGGCATAGGGTTATTTGTGAATCTGATTCTCAGGTTCTGATTAACTTACTAAATTAGGAGAGGAGGTTGGATGTGAAATTGCAGTTGGCAGTTCTGGTTCAGCAGATCTTACAGATTGGTATTCTCATGGAGATGTGTCTTTTGTCCATATTCCACGTGAATGGAATAGGACGGTTGATTGTTTTGCTAAGTGGGCTTCAGAGAGGCTTGTGGACTGGCAGATTGATGATTGGGCTCAGATTCCTTTGGAGCTTAGCTCTGATTTGGAGAGGGTTCTTGCTGAGGATATTAGGGGTGTTGAATGATTTTGTTCTTGATTTTGTTGGTGCCTAAAGTTCTTTTTGGGATTTTTCCCTTGCCTTGATTGTACTTCTGGTTTCTGTTATTCATTAAAAATTTTACCCCTTTTTATTAAAAAAAATATATGTCATGTAAAATCTCCTTTAAAGATAAAAAGCTCTTTTAAACCTTGCTGCTACTGTTGGGAGATAAAGAGGGCTATTTATTTTGTTGAATTCTAGATATATATTATTATATAAAATTCTATAAAATGAATTGTGCAATTATATCCCACATAGAGGTAACTAAAACGTCGAAGTCAGATATTATATTTCATCAGTAATAAAGACTGACCATGAAATGATAGTGTTTGATCAGTAATGAAGAAAGATCATAAAATTACTTATTAAATTATTTTAATAAGATCAGCCATTGAAAAAAAATAGATAACGATATATTAAAATGATTGAACCGTTGAAAGACACAGATAATGATAGCAAGTTCAAACCTCACTTTATCTACCATGTCTCAATGAGGTGGCATTCAAGACATTGCCTCAGAGTTATAGACTCGGTCCTAATGAAAAAATAAAAATTTAACTGATAACTCAAGGTCTATTATAAATCAAAAACATTTCTAATCAAATATTTCTATCAGATCCTTGTCCAGCATACAAAATCAAGTCTTAAATAGAGCAATTCTCACTAGCAATATGGGCTACTTTTTCATTCTTGCTATTCTCAGATGATCCCTAATGGATTTGGGTATGTTTGGTATCTTCCTTAACATTCTCCACTCCATCTTCATATGCACAAATATCATTTTAATCTAATAAATTGTTTCATTTGCTAGTTGGGTCTCTATATAATGACCTAAAAAAGAGGATTTAGAAACATAGCCATTTAGAGAGTAGGAGATCTCATAACTCTGATACAGTAAAAGCACAAACCCAAGCAGAGAAACACATCTATTAGGGGGTAGAGTAGCCAAACCAAAAGAAATAATAGAAATTTTATAAAGAGAAGGATGAATACCTGCGTTGTGATTCTTAACCTGACTATCCTGGCTACAAAAAGAAATATTCATCAATTAATACACAACTAAGCATTGATTTTTCAAGAAAACCCTAATTCTGTAAAGTACCACTGTTTACTTTTGTATAAGATCAGAGAAGCAGAACACAAAAATGTACACAGAGATTATTTGAATTAGCTAAGCATGAAATATGCTTTAACCTGCTATCGAACACTCTTTCTAGGTCAGCCAAATCTGATCTCTTTAATTGGAGGCCCTTGCATTTGGTTAGAATTCCCTTCGCCTTCTGAATGCACTTTCACTGCATTTAGAGAAGTTGTTGATTAGAGAGGAGATTTTGGAGTTGAATTAAAAATAGAATAGTAGCGCCCATATACCTCTTCCTGAGACTAGTTATGAATGTCTAGAGACCTACAAGGCTTTGCCTTTTTTCTCATGACTAGGTTTTATTCCCAGCTTAAAAGATAGCATGGCATTTTGAGAGATCTATATAAAAATTGTCACGAATTTGAATCTACCAGATCCTAAATGGCATCGTCCTTCTAAGCATTAAAAATAATATGATAAGACTAGCTCTCACAGGTAGATAGGATGGTCGTAGATTAGTTTCTACTGGATTTACTTCAATATGAATGAACAACCATAGTGCTTGTTAATACTTTCGATTGATTTATAAAAAAAAAATAGTTCTAAAGGAGATGTTGGAATGTAAACCCAACTACTGCCATCACCTCTAGCTGCTACCGTCCTCCTACTTGCCACCATCTGGAGACTCCCTCAGTATTGTGCCTCATCTACACCACCAGCCGTTAACTGCCAGTCAACAAACCGTTGCCCATGTTATTGCAATATGGGTTGTTACCCATTGTGGTACTGCGGGGAACCATTTACCAAGACACCTCTGCCAAAGGATATTTCGTAATACAGAAAATTGATATTTAAGTTTTAATATTAAAGTAAAGGACACTTTATTTAATACGTTTTGTTCAGGAAAAGTTAGTTAGGTAATTTGTAATAAATTTTATTCTCTGCCCTCCCTTCCATGAATGTTTTTCACGTGACTTTTAACTTTTACCTATATTGGTATATGTATTTTTACTTTGAAAGATAAGGCAAATGTGAGCATACATAAATTAATGAGCAGCAGCTCTGTGTTAAAGATATATTTTTTAAGCTTTAATTATTTTCTATGAAAATTCCTCTGCCTCTTTCCTTCATGTGGTATTAGAGCAAGTTCGATTATCAGAGCCAATTTTATCAAAGCAGATTGTCTGGGTAAATTTCAAAAATGGCAGCAAGCACAAGCTTGACAAACCCACAAATTCCACAGTTTAATGGAAAGAATTATGAGTACTGGTCAATTACCATGAAAGCACTATTTAGCTCACAAGATATATGGGATTTAGTTGAGAATGGATTTCCAGAGCCAATAGATGTAATAGCATACAATGCTTTAACACAAGCAGAGAAAGACTTATTAAAAGACACAAGGAAGAAAGACTCAAAGGCTTTATTTTATCTATTTCAAGTTGTACATGAGAGCATTTTTTCAAGGATTTCAGCAGCAACAAAGTCCAAACAAGCATGGGACATACTTCAAATAGCCTATCAAGGCATGGTAAAAGTTAAAAAAGCAAAGCTACAAATGCTGAGAAGAGATTTTGAAACAATATGTATGAAGGACAATGAATCTGTAGATTCATTCTACACCCAAATCATTGGGGTGGTTAATCAAATTAGGTCTCATGGAGAGAATCTGGAAGATACCAGTATTGTTGAAAATATTTTAAGGAGTTTTCCCACAAAATTTCTATCAGTTGTAGTTGCTATAGAGGAGACAAAGAATCTCTCATAGTTCTTAGTTGATGAGTTGTATGCATCTCTAATTTCTCATGAACACAGGCTAAAGAGGTCAGTAGATACATCACTGGAGCATGCTTTCAAAACTCAGGCTTCACTCAGTCAAGGAAGAGGTAGAGGTAGATCAAGAGGAAGAGGAAGAAACTCTTATAGAAGTGAAAGATACAGTCTATCAAGCTCAAGTGGAAGAAGCAGCAATCAAGGCTCAAGCCAAAACCCAACAGAGAATCAGTCACAAAATCAAAGGTATGATAAATCTCATGTCCAATGTCACTACTGTAAAAAATATGGGCATTATATGAATGAGTGTAGAAAGAAGTAGTATGATAATAATAGACAAAATGCAAATTTTTCAAGAGAAGGTCAAAATCAGAATTCAAATAAGAGCACAATGTTTTTAGCTTGTAATGTTACTCAAGCAAATGAAAAAGATGTATGGTTTTTAGATTCAGACTGTAGCAATCATATGACAGGGAATCTATAAATGTTTTCAAGTTTATATGAGAATGTAAAGTCTAGTGTTACATTGGGTAATGACAACAAAGTGTCAGTCAAGGGAAAAGGAGATGTTAATATTCTAACTAAACAGGGGGAGAAAAAATATATTTCAGATGTGTATTTTGTGCCTAGTCTGAAACATAACTTAATGAGTGTAGTCATTATATAGAGACCGAACTAGCAAATGAAACAATTTATTGGATTAAAATGATATTTGTGCAGATGAAGATGGAGTGGAGAATGTTAACCAGCCTCCTCATTATCGGATAAGGAAGATACCAAACATACCCAGATCCGTGAGGGGTCATCTGAGAATAGCAAGAATGAAAAAGTATCCCATATTGCTAGTGAGAATTTAAGACTTGATTTTGTATGCTGGACAAGGATCTGATACAAATATTTGATTCGAAATGTTTTCGATCTTAACAGATTTGATTTATAACAGACCATAAGCTATCAGTTAATTGTGTATAACTTTGAAGCCATGTCTTGAATGCCTGCTCATTAAGACATGGCAGATAAATTGAGGTTTGAACTTGCTATCATTATTTGTGTTTTTCAATGGTTCAATCATTTTAATATATATCATTATCTATGTTTTTCAATGGTTCATGTTATTAAAATAATTTAATAGGTGACTCTGATGTTTCAGTTACCTCTAGGCGAGATATAATTGCTCAGTTCATTTTATAGATTTTTTTTCTTAATTATATAGATATCTATATATATATTTTCACTCTTGATTCAAATATAAATCAGAAATTTGAAAATCACAGTTGCACAAAAAGATATATATAAATAATAGTATTTATTGACATACTTCAACAAAATAAATAGCCCTCTTTATCTTTCTACAGTAGCAGCAAGGTTTAAAAGAGCCTTTTATCTTTAAAAGGAGCTTTTACATGACACATATTATTTGCTCTAGTCGAACAGAAATTAAATGAACTCTTGAAAACAAATTAGGTAAATAAAAAACAAGCTCATTAAAAAGAGAAAAGCTACCAGTTACTGCTCTTCAATAATAAACATTCTAATTTTTCTTCTTTGATAATCAGTAGTGTGATTGTTTGACTGGTTTGTAAAATATTATTGAGAAAAGTTTTGGTGAAGATATTAGCAATTTGTTTAGATATACGGTAAAACTTCAATTCTATTTGTTCATTTTAAATTAAATATTAAATAAAATAATATTAGATTTTTTATTTGTTTCAATATAGTATGAATATAGGATTTTTTTCTTATTGCAATTGTGCTATTATTGTATGCTCTTGGAACAAGTATAGATCTTTAAAGATCTTTCTAATCAATATGGCTTGACAACTGTGGATGTGGTAGCAATATATAGTACTTAACATAATGAGATAGTCAATTTTTTCTTTGTTCTTACTACTCCAAGATACAATTCTAGATGTAAGTGATAAAACCCCCCACTTGACATTTTTTATTAAAATTAATTTATGCCAAAATTTGTGTAGCACCTATATAGTCTAATACTATTTTTTCTAGCATGCTAATGAGACTCATGTAGATCTTTCATGCACTAAAAGATTAAAGTCATTACATACATTATATTGGATCTAGTTATTGTGAGATACATGAGGCTCCCAACCAAGTTTTTATATAAAATAACATTTATCTTGGAACTTGCATATTTCATAACCAATTTCTCACCAAATGCTAAATGAGTTGAAACTATTATTCATGTCTTTATTCTAAACTTCTCTAATAAATCTACTACACGTTGCATTTGAGAAATGAATATATATTTTGATTGCTATTGCACTTCCACATCAATAAAGAAATGCATTGGTCCTAGCTATGACATTTCAAATTTATATTTCATTTTTTTAATTTTTTTTTCTATTAGAGTTTTACTATTACTTATATAAATAAGATCATCAACATAAAGATAAACAATAATAATTTCCCTATCAACATGTTTGTCATACATGGTTGGATTTAAATAACTTTTGTTGAATCCATAATTTTATAAACATCTACCAATCCTTGCATACCAAGCATGAGGGGCCTACTTCAACTCAAAGATTTTTTTCGACTTGTAAACTAATTTCTTAACCTAGAGTTTCATAGGCCGTTGGTTGCTCCACATAGACCTTCACACCTATTTAACCATTAAAAAGTGTTGATTTCATACTATTTGACATGCAATCCACTTGCATTGTGCAATAATTGACAAGATAATATTTATGGTATCAAATTATGTAGCTGAAGTGAAGGTTTCTAAATAATTTTCATGAAGTGTTTGTGCAAATCTCAATTTTCATTAGGTGTTTGTGCAAATCTCTCGGAAACTAATCTTATATTGTGTAATTTCATGGACTATCAACATGATATTTTACCTTATAAATATATTTGACATCAACCCATGTTTACCTTTCGAAAGATGAAATAATTTTTATACAATATTTTTGATAATTGGATCCATTTCTTCATTCATAACATCAAACTATATTTTCTAGTTACATTCTCATTCTTCTTCATACACATTTGATTAAACATTAACATGACTAAGTAAAGTAAAATTAATAGCTTTGTTCACATTAATACTTCTCTCATAAATTTCAATTAAGATTATTAACTTTCTTGAAGAACTTGGACTTGATACTAAACTTGCACTAGGATTGGATGAAGAATGCTTCGAGGAATAAGAAAACTTGGATTTGTGTTATCAAGAGAAATTGATGAACTTAAGCTTGGAAAAGTTGAATTTGCACTACTACTATAGATTGAAAGTGCACTTAAGTCTGTGGGCAAAGGAGGAACATTAAACCATTTCTATGGAACCATAATTATTAATACTTTTATTATACACTTTCTTGCCACTACAACACTCCTTCATCTAGAACCACATCTTGAATAACAATCAATTTCTTTGTGATAGGATTACAAAGTTTAGATCATTTAGCAACATTAGAATATCCAACAAGGTACAAATTTGATATTTTTAATCAAAAAATTTCTTCTAAACTAGAATATAGATAGTTTTGACAATCAAACACATAAAAATGAGCCAAATAAATATTATGATCACTTGAATATTCTTTTAGAGTGATGTTTTGCACTAATTTTATTGATTAAAGATGCATAATACTATCTTCACTACTTTTTTCCAATAAAAAATTATAAGGCTCATTGACTAGTGTTAGTGTAAATAGTGTCATTAGATAATTAGTTAGTTGTAATCAAATTCTACTTTGACCTATAATATTTTATTAAGTTTACTTAGGCTATTTAGAATTTTGTCTCACCTCATGTGGTTGAGACATGTTTCCTCACTTTGTGAGACACCTCTTACATGGTCACTTGATACTCACAAGAACACTTTTCATGTGAGTTAACAAGTGTTCCATAATTGGAAGGGTAGTTGGTCATTGTACTCAACTTTTCCAACTTCACTACCTTTCCTATATACTCAAGGTTACATTGTACATTCTACTAAAATATTTTACCATCTCTTGATTATATCAATTAGGCTTTATAGTGTAGAAAAATGTACTCCTTTATATTTTCACACTTTTTTGGGCCTCTCAATTAAAATGGACTTACTTATGCTTTAATAAGCCCTATTTTACACATAAAAGCCTAATAAATTAAATTTTTTGAAAGGGAAACCCAACAATAATTAATCCCAACACATAATTGACGAGGGAGCAAACCCGATACACAAAATAACACTCACAGAATAATATTTTTATCAAAAATATTGAACTCTTACAGGTACAAGATCTCAAATCCTCGAGCTCTGAGATACATGCAATTACAGACTTACAGAAATTACCCAGATTCCCCCTTTTGTAGCATGCGAACTTCTTCCCCAAAAAGTTACCCAAAAATCAGAAACTAGCCCATAAATAGCCCCTTTTCGGTTTGGAACCAAAAACAACATTCAAGATATGGGTTTTGGTGGTTTGGTGCCAAAATTACAATTTAAAATTCTAGTTTAAATGCATAGTAAAAATTAGCACATTTCTAAAATATGCACCAACTTCTGGAAGCCATAACTTTTAATCCGACGGTTGGATCTTCTATGATAATACCTTTTTGGACAGCTCTCGAGAAGATGATTTTCCACAAAGTAGGGCCTATGACATCTACATTGGTTTTTTTGCAAAATTTCAAGCCCATCTGGGATCGTTTAGTGCCTCAAACTGAGCTCGGAAAATTTTTTAGGGCAAAAAATAGAAACTAGAATTTGAATAACTTTCAAATCGTGAATGATCTTGACCTCATTCTTTCACCAGACTATGTATTTTTCCATCCGAAACCTTCCCATAAATTTCTGTCTTCCCATGATTTCAAATTCAAACCTACTAAAAATAGCAGTTGAGTAGAAAAAGTAGAAAAGTAGTTCTAAAAGTTGGAAACCCTTATTTGACGAAAAGGGTATCCAAAAATGCAAAAACATCTACAAAAAGAAAACAATAGGAACAAAAATAGAAATCATCTTTTTGGGTGATGCAAGATTGCCATCACACCACTGGATGCTCCTGCATCAGACACCCAGGGTAATTTGAGAAGTGACCCCGTCACGTCTCAGATGATTGAGGAAAACCCAAATGGTCAACCTTTGCCTTAGACAGCCAGGATGAATCTTCCACAGGCCTTCCTCTCCACTTCACCAAATATTCTTCATATTGCCTGTTTATGGTACTCCTTCCCACACGACTATCCAGGATTTCTTCAATCTACTCCTTCTTTGAAGTAGGTGCTAGAATGCCACACTGTTCTATTGTTGGTACTTCCTCTATGCCACCTTCATGATACTCTGTCAAAGCTGAAATATTGAACACAAGGGAAATGTTGACTCCATCTAGCAACTCTACCTCATATGCATTCCCTGATTCATGCCTCTTCACAATTTTATAGGGACCAAACTTTTTCATCTTCAGTTTGTTATAGGTTCCCTCTAGAAACCTTTCTTTCCTCAAGTGGACCATCACTTCATCACCAATCTAAAACTCCTTATACCTCCTCTTCTGATCTTCCTTAGCCTTATACTACATATTTATCTTGTTAATATGTTCTCTGACCTTCTCATGTATATTCTTGATGTGCTCTGCAAAGTCTTCGGCTTCAACACTTATCTTCTTCTCTTGGACCATCTTCCTCAATTCTGGAGAAGTCCTGGGACTTTCTCCATACACAATCTAGAATGGTGATCTCCCAGTGCTTCTGTTGACAGAATTATTGTAAGAAAATTCTGCCTAGGGAAAGATCAAGTCCCATCCCTTGGGTTTATCTCCTACCAAGCATCTCAGTAGGTTACCCAGACTTCTATTCACAACCTCAGTTTTCCCATTAGTTTGTGGATGGTGTGCAAAACTAAACTTTAACTCTGTCTTCAACTTTTTCCAAAAGGTCCTCCAAAAGTATCCAACAAATTTGATGTCACGATCTGAGACTATACTCTTTAGCAAACCATGTAGCCTCACCACCTGTCTGAAAAAAGAAGTCAGCAATGTGGACTGCATCATGGGTCTTCTGGCATGGGATGAAATGTTCCATCTTTGAAAACCTATCAACTACCATAAATACTAAATCATTCCCTCTCTATGTCCTTGGCAAACCAAGAACAAAGTCCATACTTATATCCTCCCATGGCCTCTCAGGTACAGGTAAGGGCTGATACAACCCAGTATTTTGGCTCACTCCTTTAGCCATCTGACATACCCTACAACTCTGCACAAACTTCTTCACATCTTGTGATAATTGAGGCCAATAATAATGCTCATTGATAATGGCAATGGTCTTATCTTGACCAAAATTTCCTGTCATTCCTCCACTTTGCTTCTCCTTTATCAAGTTCTCCCTCATGGAACTCCTCAGAATACACAATTGGCTTCCCTTAAACAACATACCATCCTGGATTATGAAATCCATCCACTTCATCCTATCAACTGTAACAGGCTCCTTGCAAACTTTCCAAGCCTCCGCAAAATCAAGATCTTCAGGATACAGTGTCTTGAGTTGATTGAACCCAACCACCTCAATCTGCAGCTCTGTCTACAATTTTTTCCTCCTACTTAAGGCATCTGCAACCCTATTTTACTTGCCACTCCTATGCTTTAAAACAAAGGTATAACTCTAGAAAAATTCTACCCATTTCATATGCCTCTAATTTAACTTTCCTTGGCTACTCAGATGTTGTAATGCTTGATGATCAATAACAAAACAAATTCCTTTGGCAATAGATAATGTATTCATTTCTTTAATGCTTGAACTATTGCATAAAATTCCTGATCGTACACAAAGTACTTTCTCTTTGCATTATTTAACTTTTCACTAAAATAGGCAATGGGCTTACCTTCTTGGCTCATCATTGCTCCAATGGCACAACCACTGGCATCACAATCCACCTGAAACACCTTATTGAAATATGGGAGGGCTAAAACTAGTTTCTTTGTCACCTTCTGCTTCAACAAATCAAAACTCTTCGCTGCTCCGGTGCTCCACTTGAACTCTTTTTTATCCCTTCTCATTGTTTCAGTTAGGGGTGCACAAATGCTACTAAAGTTTCTAATGAACTTCGTGTAAAAACTAGCCAAACCATGGAAAGATCTCACCTCAGTAGCAGTTCTTGGGGTAGGTTATTCTAGAATAGCCTTCACCTTCTCTAGGTCCATCTTAAGAACTTCTGCTGAGACAACAAACCCCAACTACACTAACTCCCTCTTCACAAAACTACACTTCTTCAGATTAATCAACAATTTCTCTTCTCTCAACTTTTCAAAGACTACGAATATGCATCAAATCCTCACCTAGGGACTTACTCAATATTAAAATATCATCTAAGTACACAATGATGAAATTCCCTAGAAACTCTTTCAGTACCTCGTTCATGAGCCACATGAATGTGCTCAGTGCATTGGTTAGCCCAAAAGGTAGGACTAACCACTCGTAGAGGCCCTCCTTGGTCTTGAGGGAAGTTTTCCATTCATCACCCTCTCGAATCCAGATCTGGTGATATCTGCTCTTTAGATCAATCTTCGTGAAGTATTGTGCTCCACTCAAATAGTCCATCAAGTCATCCATCCTTGGCAAGGAAAATATGTACTTGATTGTTATCTTATTTATAGCTTTGGAGCCTATACACATTCTCCACTCCCCATCCTTCTTTGGTGCTAGTACTGTAAGTACTGCACATGGGCTTAGACTCTCTCGAATCAAACCCTTTCTCAACAAATCTTCAACTTGTCTATTCAACTCCTCATTTTCTGCAAGAGTCATTCTATGACCTTCCTTATTTGGCAAACTGGCTCCAAGGATCAAGTCAATCTGATGATTGATCTTCCTCATCGGTGGTAAACCCTAAGGTACATTATCAGAAATAATCTCCTGAAACTCATCCAATAGTCCAAAAACTTCTATTGGCACCTTCTCACTATCCTCCTTATCCATTCTTGGAATCAATGCATAACACATACGTTCATGCTTCATGCCTTCTAATTTTTTTTCCATCAATAAAACAAATTCTAGCACTACTGCATACCTTTTCTGCATCCTTCTTCAAGGGTTTCAACTTATGATGGACTCCATCCTTCATCAGGGAATAAGTGTTTGCATGGCCATCATGCACAACATGCCTATCGAACTGCCATGGCCTCCCCAACAACATGTAACATGCATCCATGGGATGATATCACAATCTACCTCATCATGATAGCTTTCAATCTTGAACTTCACCAGGAACTGCTCATTGACTAGAAATTTGTGGTCTTTCTATAACCAAGCAATCCAATATGGATGTGGATGCCTTTCCCTTTTCAACTTCAACTTCATAACCATCTCTTTTGAAACCAAATTATCGGTGCTCCCACTATCAATAATGACTTCACAACATTTGTCTTCAGACTTACACCTTGTGCAGAATAGATTCTTCCTTTGTTCTGGCTCCTTCTCTTCAGTCACCAAGGCTCTTCTAACAACTAGGGCTTCTCCCCTTTCTGCATCATCTGAATGCTTGGACTGCGCCTCCTCATTTGCATGTGCAACCCTTCCATGACCTTCTGGCCTTCTTTCTATCCTTCCTTGGTGTTGTGGACATTCATAGGCTCGATGCCCTTCTTCACCACAATGGAAAAAAGTTCCTCTGAAACCACCTCTTCTAGGCCCCGGCCCAGATCTTCCTCATCCTCTACCTCTTTGATCACCACTGTTTTGATCATGAGGGTGGTAGAAGTTATCATTCCTCTAGCTTCGACTAGTACCCACATCTTTATTTTTCCTTTCATCCTCATTTCGGCTCCCAAAAGATCTTCCACGACCCCTTCCACTTTGACCTCCTCAGCCTTTTTTCTTGTTGTCAAATCTTTTGTTTAGCTTCTCCTCAACTTTTAGGGAAAACTAGTATGCATCCTCAATAGTGGTCATTCTGACCATGCTTAGCTCCTCCTGAATGCTCGATCGTAACCCATTAAGGTAATGGGCTACCTTCTCCTTGTTGGCCTCTGCATGGCCCATTCTGATGATCATCTTGTGAAAATCTTCTATGTATTCTTTCACAAATCTACTTCCTTGCTTCAACCCTTGCAATTTCTTCAGTAGATCTAACTCATAATCTACTGGTATGAACTGCTTCTTCAGTTTCTCCACGATGTGATCCGAACTGTTGATCTTTCCTTTTCCTCTTCGATTGGTCTCCAACTGGACCTCTTTCCACCAAATATTGGCATGGCCCTTCAGCTTCGTTTTTGTGAACTTAACCTGATTTGGGTCCTCTGCTTCTTCATACTCGAAATATTCTTCTAGCTTGTTCATCCAATCGATCAACTCTTTCAAGTTCAGACTTCTAGAATAACTGGGGACTTCTATTCTGGGTCTTTTTTTGATCTTTGAAATGGCCCTAATCAGCCACATTTGATCTCGATCAATAGCTTCTTCTTCCTCTTCTACATCTATATCTTCCACCTCTTCTTCATCCTTTCTTTCTCCTCTCCTTTCCGAGTCTAACCCTCTTCTCATTTGTTCCTGCAATGCATCGATTTGTCTCTGGAGGGCTCTGAAATCCTCGATAGCTAATGGATCTTTTCCACCAGCATTTCTGCCACCTCTAAAACCTCTAGCACAACCATGCCTAGCAGGAATCACTCTTGGAGGAATCTTGAATATTTTGAACCCACAACCACGATCCTAGTGTGAACTGCCTCACGATCGGTGATCTGTCTCCCTTTATATTTGTATGTTTGTCATTATCTCCCTCTCTCTCTATATATTTTCTTCCCTATATTTATCTTTGTCTCCTTAAGTGTGCAATGGGTACATTGAAGAGGTCCTAAAGGAGAATTATCATATCTTTAATCAAATGGCATGATACCTTGAGCATAACTCCCCAAGGACACATGCCATCCTTGGATTGTTGACATGAAAAAACCAATCAAAATTTAGTTTCTCTCTCTTATTAATATATATTACTATTATGGGTATGTGCAGGATCATTATGGAAAAAATAGGCCCTTAAGTGGCAATTTTTTTTTTAAAATTAGAGTTAGGTAACTTGACGTAAACATTTGAATAAGTTATTTATATTATTTCAAAAATATGTAAGAATAGAATCTGTAGAAAATTGAATGTAGTTTCTAAACTACTAGCTTTTAAAAAAAATAAAAAATCTATTTGGTGAAAATTTGAAATTTCAATGTAGTTGTACTTAAATTTCATGGAAAAAATAAGAAGTAGGTGTTTGTCTAACACCCTAACCACAATAAAATAATAATATTTTTTTATAAGATTTTATATATAAGTAGAGGACTCATGTCCCAATGTGATGAATATTATTTTGTAATTTTTTCTAAGTAAATAATTAATTATGAATTCTTTATTACAACTTTTGAAAAATTTAAAAAACTCGTATGTCTGGGCACCTTAACTTGGTCAAAACTTCATGAAATTCAATTTTTATTTTTTTAATCCTATAGTATGCAAAGTATAGAATATGACACATGTTTTGGATTCAAAAAATGTGATACCATTTGAAAGCTATAGATGTTTTTCAATCAACCTATCAATCAGGAATTTAGTCATAATTCAAATAGAAAATGAATAATAATTACTTATTGAATTGAAAGTAAAGCATAATTTATATTGGTGGAAAGCTGAGAATTTTCTTTAAAAACCCTTTTTGTTTCATCAATTTTGGGTAAGAAAAAAGTCATCAGCCACATACCCATCATATTGCCACTTTTTGGCCCATCATGATCCTGCACATACCCTTCTATTAAATATATATTATATTAATTATATTTTGTATTATATAAAAATATAATTATTATTAATTATTAATTATAATAATTTTATACGTATTTAATAATATTGTTAAAGAATATAATATATAATTATAATAAGTTGAATAATTATATTATTTATTATGTAAAATATAGCTAATATATACTTAACTATATTGTAGAATATTAAAACCTAGCTAAATGGAGCCAAAATTTTCAACTTAATTAACATATTATAAAACCTAATGAAACCAGGTTGTAGCTTGTCAAATTGGAAAAGTGAAAGGTCAATACCGGCGCCGAGGAAGAGTTTGGAGTAGTTAAAACAAGGTCAATGCCAGCACCGAGGAAGAGTTTGGAGTAGTGAAAATAAGGTAAATGCCAACATCGAGGAAGAGTTTGGAGTTAAAACAAGTTCAATACCAGTGCTGACGAAGAGTTTGGAGGAGTGAAAGCAAGGTCAATATCAGGGCCGAGGAAGAGTTTGAAGGAGTGAAAAGAAGGTCAATACCAGGGCCGCCGAAGAGTTTGGAGGAGTGAAAACAAGGTCAATATCAGCACCGAGGAAGAGTTTGGAGGAGTGAAAACAAGGTCAATACCAGCACCGAGGATGAGGTTGAGGGCACTTAGTGAAAATTTACAACCAAGGGGAAATGAGTACTGTAAGTTTGGCACCCCCATTCTTCTAAAATGGTATAAGATAAGACAGAAAAAATAAAATAACTTAGTCTTTCACATTTTTATCCACCAGCCTTAGGTCTTGGCAAAACTCCCATAATCTACCCACATCTTGGTTGAGGTTTAGGATTTCATCACACATATCCTTCATCGCATGAGTCTAAAGCAATTGTAGACTTAGCCCAAGTATATGCTAGGCTAAGGTAGATCTAATGAATGGAAATAGAGGCATACAATTCTTCTTTAATAACTCCACCACAAACATATGCAAGGTGTTGGTTGTTTTTATGGTAAGTAGGTTGATCTTCTAATCTACCTATTGAATTTTCAATTGCAATAAAGGGTAGCTCGAAGGACCTGGACCAATTGATGAGGACTTTGGGCTCTGCAAGACTCGGGAGGGTGATCCCTTAATGCATTTACAACCTCTACACCATCATCATAAACAATGTTAACAACAATAGATAATCTCATTTAATAGCTCAACATAATAGGATAATACTGAATAGAATTGGTTGTTTATCAATTATATCAACTATTTGGAGCATGAGATAACTACAACATTTCACAGTATAAGATAGTCATTGATTTGAAATTTGTAGCAAGCTCTAGGTAAAGGAAAACAAATACTGAACCATACAAATAAGTACAACTTATATCAGTGCCATATATCCATTGAAGGAGTCAAATTTATAAGCATCTAAGGGTTTATGACAAATTTAATACAAAACATATAAGATCCTTGATAACATTTCTTTACAATCTCATCAATATGTATTCTAACCCAATACTACTTATCAAATCCTTATACAAAACATATCCACCTACAATCCCATTCAAGCATTTTAATTAATTCCTTGAATTAAACCTAAAACAAGAATCATACACACCACAATAGTGAGATGAATGAAACAACCCTTGATCATTTTATTCAAAATTCAGATATGCTTGTACAATGGAGAGACATTAGTTCAAATTAATCATATCAATTCAAATGTCAGTATTGTCATAAAACATCAAATCCCCATGAATTCAAAACCTACTAAAGAATTCAACTCAAAACCTAAATTGCATTTTCCCTAAAACCATCTGACTTTATAATTTGCTCTACAACTTCATCTAGAATCGACCAAAAATATCTAACTTGCTAACCCGTACTTCTAGCCTTGAAATCCTTATTATAGAAAAAGGAGCAAAAAAGCATTGGGCTAGAAAGTACACATGTCACCAGCCAATTGGACTACCTTGTGATATTCCAAAAAATTGTTACAACAACAATCTCCCCAGAGAATCTTGTTCATCATGCCCGCAGAGAATGGTTGATGTAGCAACAAAAAACTTCAAGAATTTCGTGCCTAGACTGTCACCAAAAAACAAAACTGTAATATATTGTAACTGCAATAGCTTATTTTTCAACTGTTAGCAGCCTACTTCTTTTCACTCTTTCTTAGTTAAATATACATTTACCCATTTTTAGTACTCTTCATCAGTTGGCCACTCAAAATTGATCACCTCATTCACCTTGACTATAAGGTTTGTACTTAACTACCACCTGATTCACTTCTCTTTCAAAAGACTCCAAGAATGAGCTAGTGCTAATGATTTTGTCCATACAGCTCACCCAAAAATCATAATTTGAGTTACCCTTTTTTTGAGGGTTTTGTAGTTGAAACATAATATAAAGGGGCTCTTACACTTTTGGTGATTACTGCAACTTGTGTAGGAGGCCCCATGGATACTGTTGTAATTGTAGGATGTATGAATAGGGTGTAGGATGAGAAATAAAGAAGGTATAGCTGTTGTCCTCAATAATTTTGTGAAGAAAAGCATGTGAAATGAGAGGTTCAAGCCTAAGTTTCAACAAAACATGTATGGGAGATATGATTTTATGAATTTTTATCCATGTGCAGACCTACTGGGCTGTTTCTGAACACTGAATATAAATGATATACATACACACACACACACACACACACACACATATATATGTATATGTATTTTTAAATGTAAATGTAAATGTAATTACTAGATGCTCTCCTAGAACAATAAATGCAACATATCATTAAAGAAATGCATATCTATGTATATAAATGTGTATTTCTAAATGCAAGTGTAAATGCAAAGAGAATATGGTTTTGTAGTGTTATAGATACAACATATCCATAAATTAATGTGATTGAAATTCTAAAGTCTTCAACACATATAATATGAAATCGATCAAACTATTAAACTACATGAGAAATAAATGAAAAACAGTAAATGCATTTGTATGTGTATTTGTAAATGTAGGTGTAAAATAAATAAGAATAATGAAAATTATAAAAGAATACAAGGAAAGGTTTCCTCCCTTCTTGGTAGTGATAACCTCCTCCACACACAACCCTTAAAAATTATGAATAGAGGAATATAATCTTTGAAGAACTCAGTTGATTCTCTCCTACCTGATGCAATTAGTCATTTTATCCTTACAAATATTTATAGTGGTTACTAGAGGCACATAGACCAATTCTTCATAATAGAAGAATTTGATCATACTTTTCCAATGATGGCATTATGAGAAAACCTTAGGTTAAATGAATAATTCCTAGCCAAGTTCTTTAAATCATGTCCAACCATATAAGAGAAGACCATTGCTATGTGTACTTGGATACCATGGAGAAAGGCTAGTCTTTGGGCTCTTTCATCAATCATCCTACCTTAAAACATACCAAAAATATCCTAGCAATTAGACATAGAAAGATTTAATATGACTTCAAAAAATTTATTGGCAAAGCATAAACTTATGATGACTTAACCAAGCCTATTACACACTCCCTGCTTGTTAACCACTTAGACATATGGAAATTAAATGTAAATTTGATGCTATTTTTAGTCATGTAGGTGTCCAATAAACCACTTGGTTGTATTTCCCTTCAAGTTTATTTACTTGAATGAAGAGAAAAAGTCCTTTCATTACAATTAGAGAATACATTTGAGGCCTTGGTTGTGTAACTAGTGGACCATAGTCACATTTAACACTTGTTACAAAGTTTGGGAGTTAAAACGTTAAGTAGATTTGATTTGTGATGGACACATTTGGATGCTATTAACAATAGCTTGCTATCTATCAAGACTTGATTACCTTATAACCTATGAAATTCTAGTGATGAAATGATAGATTAATCATAATGTCACCTTGGGATCACATCACCATGAAAGAACTTCATCCAACATCCTTACGAGTGCAAGTACCACCAAATAGGTATTTGTTAGATCTATCTTCCTCGAGTGAGGGAAATTCAAGAAGAGAAGATGAAAGCAAGACATGTAGTATCTCTAAAAGAAGGAGATCAACTAGAGGTCAAAAGATTAGAAGAAAATTCTGTAAACACATGGAATTTTTTCTTGCTGAAGGGGTCATGTTCTTATGATGATGAGAGCATAGGTGACATCGAGGTGCCCTTGAGGTACAAACATCTATGGAAACAATAGGTACCCAAGGAAATTCCTCCAATAAACATTGATTTTTGTGTCAACGAGAGGATATATCACATAACACCATCGTCATTACATGGTTTGGGCCTATTTTGCATGGATGACATAAAGGTCTATTATGAAAATGTTACCAAATTGATGAAGTATGTTGGACCCTATTATAATTACAAAGATTCGATGACACTTGTTTGATATACATGAAGTATGCATAGGTATATATTGTCAACAAATTATATACAACTAAAAGATAAGGATCAAAATAAAGGAGTGGCTATGTACATTGATGGAAGGTCAAAAGCATTAGGGAATATTGCAGGGTTTATAAATAGTACACGACCTAGGTCAACAAATAAGCAACCCAATTGCATATTCAAGGCACGTTAGGGAAACCGTGTATTCGAATGTGTGATAAAATAAATAATTGTAGGGGAAGAGTTGCTAATCGATTACAATTTGAATCACTTAGTTACAAACACAGTTACTATGGGGGTGGTATGTACTATGTACCATTTTACCCAACCTCCAATTAATGACTCCAATATACCATCTTATTCTTATGTTTTCTTTTGTAAGTCTATTGGTTTCATTTCGGTAATTTT
The DNA here is from genome assembly GCA_007258455.2 of Sequoia sempervirens. Lineage (NCBI taxonomy): Eukaryota > Viridiplantae > Streptophyta > Pinopsida > Cupressales > Cupressaceae > Sequoia > Sequoia sempervirens. The sequence goes on along the minus strand of VDFB02091927.1, from coordinate 145,370 downwards.
TTTATATTTAATTTCTGTCACAGTGGGACATTGATTGTATGGTGAAGGCTCTGGCCTAGAGCACATATCATGATGTATCTTCAGACGCTTCTACCTAATAGGTTTACCTCATTGTAATTGTACAAATTAGATATGAGCAAAATGTTTTATTATTATTTTTTTTCATAAATTTATTGGGTTAATTGTGATAGTGTTTTTAATATTCTTCTTACAGTCGAGTGATCAAGGAAATGCACCAGTAGTAGACAAGAGCATCCATAGTGAGGTGCAATCAATATTTTGTGATGATGACAGTGCTTATTCAGCAAACCCTCTCGATAAGATAAGGAAGATCCAAAAAAAATACAATGAAGAAATCGTTAAGTTTATATTCATAGTGCCTCAAACATATGAGATAAGAGAGAGGGTTAAAATATTGACTGAGAGATCACAAAACTTGCAAGTAAGTTGTCATGAGGTCTTTAATTGTAACATAAGTTCATTCATGATTTTATATTTTGTACTCTTTTATGTCATGAACTAAAATATGTGTTCTTTTTAAAGGATTATTTGCCTCCTTATGATGCTCCTAGCCATGATCAGGGTACTACAAGTGCTACCCGAGGAGTAGGGGTTGGTACAAGTGTCCATCCTGATCTTCATGCACATACATCACATCATCTGACCCCATCATCTGTGCCTATATTTTCGTCTGAAATGTTGGCAACACATACCATGCAGGAATCCTTTAATGCACCCTCTAGTAGCGAACCCATGCCATAACATGCATTAGGACATTACCTGGGGATGTAGCAGCCACTAGTATTGGTGATGTTTTAGCAACATTTCCTAGATATTCCCGTATTACTAGTACGGGAACATTGTCAGTCACATTTGTGGTGACCAAGGATTTCGTTCCCATAAAGATAGAGAAAGTCCGAGGTACTTTAAAATGTTTTAATTATTATTATATATAATCCAATTGAAATTTACTTATCGATTGCTCATTTTAGACTATTGATCCCATGATCATTTTGTAGGAAATGATGTTTTTTATAAACATCTAACTGATATTACATTGGAGTTTTTCAGGCCCACCATACATACATGGTTGAATTCCCAAAATTAAGATTTAAAAGATGAGCTTATTAACCATTTAGTTGTGTTGTTCGGTGATAAAAAATTTAACCAAACCAAGGTCCTTAAGAAAACTGGTACCTATCTAAAGTATGCGAGGGACCAATATAGGCCACATTTAGAGAAGAAAAAAAAGTATGAGCATTCCCACATGATTCTGGAGAGGGAGTGGAAGGACCTGGTGTCAGATGGAAAGGAGAAGATTGAAAAGAAAAAAGGAAAGACACCACTGGGCCAAGGAAGGTATGTGATACTATCAACAATGTAATTATATACTGATTACTCTATTTTTTTACATAATCTAATGTATTTCAAACTTTTCATAGGATTCCTGACACATTGAAGACAATAAAGGAAAGACTAGACAAATACAGGAAACACAAACTTGGCTCTGGTGGTTATATGAAATTAGCCACACAAATTGTAAGTATCAATAAATGAAATATAGTATCCAAATAATAAATTGAAAATAATTTTGGTTTTATCACACCATAGAAGCAAAATTCGTGATCTTATGCAAAAATGTAGGGTTCTGAATTCATCAGAGTTCCCACTAAAGATGACCTAAAGATTGCCTTCCAGCAAGGCTATGGAGCTATGGCTGAATGCCTAAGAGTCTTGACTCTGCAAAAACAACCTTCCACTACATCTGACACGCAGGTAAATAAACTCAATAAAGTTTATTTAAAATTGAATACTTGTGCAATCTATTCAATATTAATTTCCACCATAAAGTAATTACATTTCTATTTGTTTTAAACATTCAAGCAATGATAATAATACACATGACATTGGAATGCAGCCTGGTGAGGGTGAAGACCAACCTGCAAATGAAGTTCATGGTGTGCATCTGGGTACTTTAGAGCATGTAGAGCATGATCAACATGTTGAGCATAATTAGGCTAGAGAAGATCAAGAACATAATGTGGCCCCATCAGGTAAATAGGACCACTCTAAAGATCTTTTAAACATATTTAATTGCAATTGGTCTATTAATTAATGTAACCTTTTGTGTTTCAAATTTAGAGCATGTATAGCGTGATCAACGTGTTGAGCATGATTAGGAACATAATTTATCCCCATCAGGTAAAGAGGACCACTCTCATGTTCTTTTAAACATATTTAATTTCAATTGGTGTATTAATTAATGTAACCTTCGCGTTTCAATTACAGATCAAGATTTAGAGGGTGTTCAACATGTTGAGCATGAGTATATAATAGAAGTTTAGGAACATGATGTGGACCCATCGAGTAAAGAGAACCACTCTAATATTCTTTTAATTAATGAAATACTTGTAACAATAATAATAAAACATATTAGTTTAACATTTCTTTGTTATTGTAGCACACCCCCCCATGCAGTGGCGTCCATGTCATGAGCAGATGACTAGGCATACATTAAGATCACAAGAAGAGGGAAGAACAACTAAAAGGGGGACAAATGATTTAGAAAATAATACTCCACTTCAGATTTTTTTAGCTTGAAAAAAGAAACAAAAAAAAGGTGATTGTAATCATATGATGACAAGCATAATTTTGATAATATGTAAAAACTGAAAGAATGAATATTATATGTTAATGAATGAATGTGAATATGTTAATTAATGAATGTTATATTTTAATGAATAAATGTTATATGTTATTAATGGATGAATGAATGAATTTTATATGTTATTAATGGATGAATGAATGATTAATGTTATATGATTGGGTATGGGGAATTGAGAGTGATGTGAGGGGGGGAGGGGCCAAATGAGCTTCCACCATCACGTGGTTGGCCCTGTTAGGTAGAGAATATTAAACTATTCTCGAAACAAAGAGAAGCTCAATAAGGTAATGCAAATTTCAATATAAGAAATGCATCGTTTGAAGCATCAAACCAATATGCAAAGATGAAAGAAAGTGCTAACTTTTCACTATGGTGGCAGAAAAATGATTCTTTATACCCTAAATCCATGCTCTCCATCATAATTTGAAGTTGTTTCCATTCCAATGTTCTAAGTTTAGTTTGTTTGTATGACTTTGTATGAATACCACATTGTGTTGTGTGTGGATTTGGTTTCAAAGCTCTGTTTCTTCTATTTTTAGTGGTGACATAACTCTAAAATTTGACTTTTGTGCATAATAGGTTAGTGGAAAAATTGACAGCTCTGAAGGGTTTAGAGGCTCGATTGAGATATATACACGGATATTTGGATCTTGTTGTTGATGGGAGGCTTCCACTTAACCATGAAATTTTGTACCATCTAGGTATGCAAAAGTTTCTCTACTTACATTCATTCTTGATCATAAATGTTGTAAATGATATTAATGCTTCAAACTTAAGATTTGTTTCATTGTTATAATGATCAAAATGTTATACTTTGCTATACATTCAAGCATTCTTTCCCCCTACCCTTTTCTCTCTCCCCCCTCCTTTTAAGAATTTTCTTTGTCATAAAAGATTCACATTTCTGTCTCATTTACAAAAAATTATCTTAAGCACTAGGAGTGAATAAAGATATGTAAAATATGATGGATTATGTCTAAACAACAACTTTCCATCTTATAACTAATTAAATCCTTAATCTTTGAATAGTTTAGAGCTCAAATAATGCTTGTATATGCATGTGTAGCAATAAGGGATCCTATGTGAAGATTGAAATTTAAAACATCACTTTGGTATTTTTCCTTAGGCAGTGAAATGATATTTTGAGTAATACAAACCTACACACACATTGATATTTTTTGGCATTGCATTGAAGAATTTTTTTTCTCTTATATACCTACCCTCGGCTAGACATGTACGCATATAATATTGGTTTCTAGGTTTATTCTATAAGTAGCTAAATTCACAGAGGAAGACTAAAATCTTCTTAATGTCTTGTGTCATGGAAGCATACAAATCACTTGCTGAAGGCACCATTTTGTATTCATCCAAAAAAAGGTTCTTTTTTTTATGTTTCTTGCTTGTGTTTTTTTTAGGCTCTAGAGATGTAGCTTGGCTCTTTCCTTTGTACTTTTCATCTATTTTGAGGATTACAGTAGATTGTCCTCATAATTTTTCATGTAGATCTATTTGTAACCTTATTTTCTACCAATCAATTTGCAAACCACTCACATATTAAGGACCATTTCACTAACTTGTAGTCATCCATTACTTCATATGTTGCAGGTTATGTACGTATGCCAATAAATCCTGATGATTGCGAGAACTTTAATCCTACAAGTGTACCCAATCTTTCTCAAGTAAAAGTCTTACCTTATTTTATAGTACTTTAAATGGTTAATTGAAGGTGCTTCTTTAGATCTGAGATAGTTGAACCCTGGATTAAAATATGGTATTAGATGGGTAGTATAATGATAAAACTAAGGCCCATTGAACACAAATTATGAACTTAATTTATTGGACTATGAATAGTGTTACAATTATAATTATTTCTCCTTTACCTACCTCTGCATTAATGAAAAAGATAGATCTCTATAAATCTAACCATGAAAGTGTTGAAATCTATAGTATATGTAGGACTCCAAAAAATATCAAACATATTCTTTTTAAATGTTTTTATGCTCAGGAAATTTGGTATTTATTCTTCGATAAGCTAAAGGTCTAGAATAAGAATGGTAAAATTAATTGGAATGATATTTTGTCTTGTAATTTCAAGCTCAAGTTTGATTGTAAGCTATTTTGGTATTTCTTATCCAATGAGATCATGTGGCATTTGTGGAAGGCAAGAAATGATGATAAATTTAAGGGTATCAAGAGGGTACTTACTAAGTCTTGCAAGAGACTCACTTTCTACTTTATTGCTCTACAGGTTTCAACTCTTGTGGAGATCTCAATGGATAATTTCTTGAAGTCAATAATTGAAGGTGCTGCTAACAATACTAGAGATGATCTGAGAAGTGGACTCGCCTGTAGGTTGAGCTTGGAAGAGATTGTGCTATTCCAACAGGAATTTGTTGAGCTCCAGAGAGCAATTGATGAAGCTGGAAGCCTAGAAATACAATGCAACCCCCAGTAATTAGACCCCTAAGGAGAAACAATGACAAACCTTGATATTGAAGAAGTCAAAAATGAGGAGAATGTAATAAACACTATGTATTGTTTACACTAATTTGAATAGCAACAACTTATGGTGCTGTTAACAACAATTTGTATTGTCTATGTTGGTTTTGAAAACAATTGGTGCTTTTTGGTTTCTTTTTGCTATGTAAAGTATTGATACAGTATATTTACTATTATGGAAATGCTTTGATGTTGTACTGATCCTAATGCCGGATAGGAATTTTCATGATATGTAATGGACCTTAAACTATTTTCAATACAAAAAAAAAAAAGATAGTAGATATTGGACATTCATTACATGTCTCATGTATGTGTTAGTATTTTAATTTTGTTTAATTTTTTCAAGAGCTTGATTAGGTCAAGAATATGTTCTACAAGCTCTGTTCTCTATACACTACTCAACATTTTCCCTACACATTTTCTCTTCAATCCCGGCATTTCTTAACTCCTTCCCTTGTTATCACTTGGTTGTTCTCAAGTGTAATGCTTTTTCTATTCATCTTGCAGTCTGTATGTATGATCAGTCATCTCTAATGAAGCATGGATAACCTTTCATGTATTTTTTTTTGTAATTAGACAATTGCCATTGTGAGAATAATCATTTAATTTGTATGGAAGTAAGTCTTTTTCATATTATTTGACTAGGTATTGTAAACTTGTCTTTGCACGATTCTCTCAGGGGGAACAACAGAACTATGATGATAGGTAGAGTTGTTTATTAACTTCTTCCCTTGTTAGCCCTTGGTTGTTCTCAAGTGTCTCCAATACTCCAAATTTTAGCACCATTAGAAAGAGCTCGATGTCCTGATTCCAGCAAAACTTGAACAGAGCAAAAAGGTGTTTTTTTGCTTGAGTTACGGCCAGTCAAACTTTTGGTCAAACTGCCATCAGGGGTCGTCCAGGAAGCAAAAAATGATTGTCTCAAAAATTGACAGAAGTAGTTTCAAATTGAAGAGATCGTCGAGATGATTCCGGAAATGTTCGTTTCATCAAAATCCGACCTCGTATGCTCGAGATATTGGTAGTGAAAGTTTGATTGACTTGGTGGCACAATGGGTGACATCAACATGCTGACATGTCAGTCCGTACTATATGGAATCCATGTGGAAAAACCAAAGCCTCACACATGGCATTTCAGTTAGCTATATGGACCAATGAGATGCTGACATGTTTCTGTCCATATGACAAATAATCAGCATTGTTAGTGCATAGTCATCTTCCTAGTCAGCAGACACATCTGAGTCAGTGGCCAATTAGGTTTTGCCACGTGGCACCCTCTTGGTGCGACACGTGGCCTCTTCTTTTGTCGACAGTTTGTTTGGACATTCCAAAAAAAAGGTTAAGGGGATTCGATCCCCTAACCTTCTAACTGCAAGTTCACGCCTACACCACTCGGTCACGCAACTTCCTCATGTCTATATCGGGCAATGCTTTGTTTTGTTACATAACTGCCAGAAATTGGGTATAAAAAGCCAGTGCCCAGGGTTGAACCCCCGACTGCGGGCTTACCAAAATTCAATGCCACCAACATGCCAGCGTATGTATTCAGTGATAGAACAGGATGGGTTTGTTTTATCGACTAGTTAGGCCCTATGCCTAACTAAATAACCTTAAAAGGTTATTTTTAAGTTTTAAATAAAGAAGACAAACAAAACCGCCCCCCCCCCCGAAACAATGAAAGCATGAGAAAGGCTTAAAACAAAATTCTATTAATTTTGAAGGATTAGAATAATTTTGTTAAAGATTACAGGGGATATATCATAGATTTCTATGTAAAAATGGAGAGATAAGGTGGTTTTTGTAAATCAATTGGTTAGAGGCCAATTTGAGTAAATTTGATGTATAAAAGGGGAGTTTAGGAGTGAGTTTGGAACTTATAATTTTCAAGTCTAGGTGGTGAAGTATTGAATCAGAGGAATAGGGAGATTTTTCGAAGGAGATTATTTTGAGCCTTTTGTAAGTCAGAGTTTTGTTATGTTGCCGAAGTGCTAGAAGGAAATGATCTTGGTGCAATTGTAATTCTATTTTTGGAGATTAATTGGATTGGTCTCACTCTATTGGAGTGGACCTAGAGACGTAGTCACATTTGTGGCGAACTCTGTTATCAGATCATTTGCACTCTCTCTCTTCTTCTTTCTCAATTTCATTCTTTTCACCTTTAGTTTTTAATGCATAATTTCAATATTGTATGCATGAATTGTATTTCCGCTTAATTCACATTTTAATGTGTTAATTTTGTTTATGTAATTTGGATTTCATGATTTGTAAACATTAAGCATTCAAATGCAATTAGTCTAGATCCTAATCAAATCAGAGACCCTCAGAATGTCTTGCTGATAACCAGTAGTGTTCAAAACTCCTGAAGAGGTCAGATCGGTATGACATTGGATCTGTCTTGCTGACGGAAGTCATTGACAAGACATGGACTATCAGAGTGAGTTTTCTATCTTGTGCCGATGATTGATCTCTCACTGATGGGTTGGCTTTGATGGTCATCACCAAGAGTCTCCGTGATGGTACATTTCAACAAATATTTTTTTTAAAAATAAATTGCATTTTTTCATCGCAATTTTGACAAAACCAACTAACGAATCACCAAAAAGGTCCGACGAAGTTGCTATAGTTGCGAAAAAGACTTCGTCATAACTCCCTGCTTGATTCATCACAATTTCAATGAAGTCCATTGATGAATCATAGAAAAGGTCCGACAAAGGCTTCATCATAACACCTTGCCACTTTCGTCGCAATTTTGACAAACACCGACAAATCACATAAAAGGTCCGATGAAGTTGCTTAGCTGTGATGAAGGCTTCATCGTAACTCCTTACCCATTTTGATGCAATTTCAACAAACTCCAACATCAAATCACATAAAAGGTCTGATGAATTTGCTTATCTGTGATGAAGGCTTCATCATAACTCCTTGCCCATTTCGTTGAAATGGCGACGAACTTCTGTTGTTGTTTCGATGCTTTAGAAGAGCCATTGTAATTGAATTTTGGTTATAATTTGTTGGTGGATACACAAAGTTTTTTGTTGATATTCTAACGAACATCTGAGTCATTTTATCATGCCGACGACCAACAAATTTGTGATGTTATTTTGACGTTTAATGCGTCATCAGAATTTCAACAAAAAAATAGCGATGAGATTATTTTCATCAATTTCATTGCTTTTCTGACAAATATTTGTCAAATGACCTAGGAATGTTTGTCAGAAAATGGAGCCAAATTCACTAGTGACAACCTCAAAAAAATTCAAAAACATAAAAAACATCCAAATATTTGAAAAAATCCATCTGTCTCTTCTCGCTTTCACCCATAATAACATCACTCATAATAAATTATTGTCATCCTCAACCTTTGGTAAAACAATTGGAAACAAGTCTAGTAGGTTAAAAGTGAAAACTCAAAAATGTCAAGTGTTAGGGTTAAGTTAGTATGTAAACAAGTTGGTCAACTCTTTGTTTCAATAGCCTATCATCCAATCAATCACATTTCAATCATCTGATAACATCATTTCCTAGGATGTATCCTTCCTACAATGTACATTATTTATCAAAAAGAACACTTTGGATTAATGAAATGATGTGCCGCCATCCACTAACATGTCCTAGGATGTATCCTTCCTACAATGGGCATTATCTTTTGGCAATAGTTTCGGTTCTTATCCTTAAAAACATATTCCCTTTTGGTTAGCGGTATTGAAGAACATCAACTTGTTTATTTACTTTATCATTGTATTTTAACTTATCTCTTTGTGCTCATTCAAATAACCTCTCAATGATGCCCAAAAAAATGGATTTAGAGAGATAGGAATGGGGCAACAAACATTATCTTTTGTCTGCTATGCTTGTTGGGCATTCTTGTAATATAACTTGGTGATTACTTGCTTTGTTAGATATGTATGGAGGGTGTTTTGGGCAGCTTGGTGACTATTGCATTGATAGGTTATACCTTTCTGTGTTTTGGTCCAAGATGTTTGAAACTTCTAAGGTGCATCTTAGCAAGGTTTCCATATCTCAGGTGTGAACAAGAGTACTCCTATCTATTTGTCGAGTCAAAGTCCATCACACTAAGTGCAATGCCATCCTGGTTCTTTATACCTTGATGCAACGTGCTTATGCTTGTTATCAAACAGAAGGTAAGTGGCCTTTATAAAATCCCAATTCTTGATAATCCAATCATCCATTTCTCATCATCATCTCTCATAAAGTTGGCTTGTTTGATCCTCTTGTCATCGTCTCATTTCTCATTTCTTCTTTTCTGCACTAACATCATACCAGAATAGTTAATCATCATCGCCAGTGCATCCATTCTACATCCACAAACCATCAACATTCTACACATCATCTCACATGCATGGTTCATCATCATAATATAGACCTATTAGTCTAAGCATCTCATAAAACCATACATTTACATAAAACATCCAATGCATAATCATAGAGGCATTATCACATCATCCATCTCACATGCATTGCATTATTATTTAAGTTGTTTAGAATAATATAGATTGGTTATTCTAAGCATCTTAAAACCATCTCATTTGCATCATCATCAAAATCATCCATTTTGAACCTCTTTATCATGAGATCAACCCTCAAATCAAATCTTTTCACTTGATTTGTTGAGGGGGAAATGTACCAGTGTAATTTTTTCCATTGGGGCATTTGAAAAAAATAGATTTTTTTAAAAAAATTGATCATGGTAAGTTTATTCTTTGAACCAATGAAACAAGTACATTGCTTTGAAGAGGGGCAAAATGTAGACATGAAAAATTAGCATATTGCATTTAATCAAGTCCACTCATCAAATAAATCAAGTTAATTAAATTCAATATCTAAAGTCATTCATTTAAATTAAATAAATCAACTTTATTTAATTTAATCTTAACATCACCCTCTTTGATTAAATAAATCAAATCTTTATTTAATTAAATCTAAAATCATCTTTCATCTCCTTTTGATTTAGTTTAATCCTTACATCTAATTCAAATGAGTCAAATCATCTAATCCTCTTTTAAATTAACTAAATCAGGATTAAATCTAATCTAATGCATGTCAGATTCTCTAGATTTTCCCACTTGCACAAATAAAGGATTTTAATTAATTTATTAAATCCTCATTTTCCCTCAACAAGGCATCTTTGGAGAATATTCCCTAAAATTTTAATTCAAATCAAGTTGACTTATCCCTTACAACATGGCATTAACTCCCCTCTTACATGTCCGCCACTTGGCATTTAAGTCCCTTTTTCTCCCTCCAACAAGCCAAATTTGAAATTTGAAAAGGCCAACTAATCTCATTTATTGGCACATTGACCAAAACTTGCACATCCTCCATCCACTTACATTTGGACAAGTGGCTCCTTCCTATTCGTTGAATCTTTGTACCACATTGCTCTCTTTTGGGTATTCTTCCAACTTGATATTCTATAAATTGGAGGTCTCATTTCTCATTTTAGCATCCACAATCTTCATGCAAAGTTACTCTCTCCATATTGAGAGCTAATTTTTCCCATTATCATTTGGAACATTGATTTGTCAAGGGTTGGGAAAGGGTCACTTTTTACAACAAAGTGACACCAATCCACTATGGGATAGGTATGCATTTGTGCTTCTTTGATACTTTCAATTAGTTTATTTGGTCATTTTGTTTGTGAAGTATGGTGCATTATCTCATAGGAGCATTTAGTAAATTTGCATGAACTAACCTTTGTCATGGAGTTTAGAATGTATGCAGATTTTATTGGTGCTCACAGGGGTATTTAGTCATTGTGCTCAACTTTCCCAACTTTGCCACCTTGCCTATATAAGCAAGGTTACATTGCACATTCTACTAAAATGTTTTACCATCTCTTGATAATATCAATTAGGCTTATTTGTGTGCATGTATTTTTTGGAAGTAGATCTTAGATAATTTTTCTTTATGATCTTGTAAATCATAACATGACATAATCTGAGCCATGCAAGAAAAAATACTCTCAAAATACTGCACCTATCCTACTGAATATTTCTTTTTCTTTGGAAGATTTCATTTGAGTTTGTAGTTTATTTGAGGGTTTCTTGACATTTTCTTATGGATTTGTTTATATATCTTTGTAGACATGCAAAATTAACATTCTGCATTAATCAGGTTCACTCATCAACTGAACTAGATTTCACATTAGGTCCATTCATCAATTAATCAGGTTCACCTTCATTCACTTAGCAGGTAATTTCATTAATCTACATTTCCTAAGGTCATTTATTTAAAATCAAGCAAACATTATCATCAGCCTTTTAATAAATCAAACATCCATTTTAATCAAATCCTAAATCATATTCCATCATTTTCTAATTCAAATAAATCAAATATCAAAGTCCTAAAAGTCAACTCACCTAATCATCATTAAACTAACATAATCATCATTTATTTAATCTAACCATGATTAAATACTAATCTCACCCACTTGCATTCTCTAGATATCTCCACTTGCACAAATAAATCAATTTTATTGATTTATTAAAAACCCTCATTTTCCCTCAACATGACAAGTTGATTTGTCCCTCCAACATTGCATTTATTGCTGTTTTTCTTGTCCCCCTCTTAAAATTTATTGCAAAATTTGAATTCAAATTCTCCCTCTCATGGGCACTCTTCCCAAATCTTGCACAACCATTGGCCTATCATTATTTGACAAATGGCCTCTCCTCATTGGTGGATCTTTAGTCCCACATTCACCATCTTGGGCAATCTATCATCAAGAAAATCTATAAAAGAAGTCCTTCATTCTCATTCATGGATCCACAAATTTTATGCAAGGTTACTCTCTTAATTTGAGAACTCATCTTGCTCATCATTTCCATTGCATTTACATCATCTTGAGCTTTGATCAAGGATTGGGAAAGGGTCACTAGCACATGTGACACCAATCCACTATGGAATAGGTAACTTGTGGTTGCTTTCATAATGCTTTTAGTTTTTTATCCTTTGTTGCTTTTTTGAAGCATTTGCAAGGTATTTTATAGAGGAATTTTGATAGATTTGTGAAATACTAATCCCTATATGAAGTTTAGTGTTTGCAGATTTTAATGGATGCCTACATTTGGTGCTAGGAGGGCTGGTTTATAAATAGTTGTTCAACATTCAACAATTGTTTCCAGCAATTGACATTTTACATACATTTATGCAATCTTAGAAAATATCTTGCAGTAACATTCATTTGCTATTTTAAAATTAACTACTGGTATGAGTGATAGATGAGTTCTTTAGTTAAAAGCCATATCATCACTCTCAGCCATTTCTAGAAACATATTGAAGATGTCACTTTAACAATGCTTTACTTGTGATCTCTTCTTTAGCATGAGTTTGTCCTTTTTTTGTCTTAACGGCTTGATAAACACAGTCTTTAATAGGCAGGCACATGTGAGTGGTGATTTTATCTATTGTAAGGTGCGGTTTCTATCCATATTCAATAACAGATGGCCATCATGTCAAATAGTTGATCACTTATTACATTGTTAGCCTACTTAATGTCACTGGTCCCTATATCTTTTCGCTATCATATACTCAATACATATGCTAGATCTAGATATATGCTTTAGTCGCAATACAACTTGGATGAGTTTATGCAGAAACAAGAGTTTGAGATTTACTTTTTAAAAGAAGATCTTGGAATAAATTTGGAACAAGATTTGTTGCGCACCAATATGTATTTTCCTAGAGTTTTTTTTTTTATATATCAAAAATTAATAATGCATGCCTCCCAGAAGGTCCTGGCTGCATAGTAGGTAGTCTAAAAACTTATTGTTGACTTAATTTAAAGTGTTGTGGAAGGCCAACATCCTTTCTCGACTTAAAGCCTGTCAAAAAAAAAAAATCTTCCTACTGTCAATCGTCTCAGTTAAGTATTCTTTTTTTTACTCATCCAATATGAGATTCGATGTAAGGAACTCGGCGAATAAATGTTAATTTGACAGTAGATTTGCTATGAATTAAGGATATATGTGGTGGGCTACCTCTTGTTTCATGATTGCGTAGTAAGGAACCATGTGCCTTATCATTCTGAATATGCATCTATTAAACATCCAACAAAGTTCTTGCATATTTTAAATGAATAGTTATGCATCTGACAACAAGGTTCCTGCTTCCTTCATGTTTTAAATGAATATTCATGCATTTGTTAATATCTAACAATGAAGTTCTTGCATCCTTCATGTTTTCAAATGAATGTCCATGTATTTATTAAAATTTAGCAAGGTTTCCTAAGTGACTACAGTTTCTTGTAGTATTAAAAGGTCATTCATTCCAAGAGAGTTTCCCCACTTGACAAAGGTGTCTCATATGCAAAACTGCAGGAAATATATAGTCCAATGGATGTAGTGGAACTCGTTGAGCTGTCATATGGTAGAGTATGATATTTATCTTTGTTGGCTGTACATAATTTGGAATTAAAGGAGGAAGCTCTACAAAGGAAAATCCAGAGAAAGAAATATGCAGATTTCAAAATACTTCATGCGCATTTATTTCACACTCATTTTTTGTGCAGACCAAAAGATAGGTATTTCTTAGAGTCTTTCACAATTGATGCAATTCGGCTAGTACAAAATTGAATTCCTCAACCTTTGCCCATGATAGAATCATAAGGGGTCATACAAACTCTAACTTACTATTTTGCAGGGGAAAATACGAGGCAATGTGTGAAGATCACACTATGCATCTATTTCTTTAGAGATTTTTTGCTATATAATTTGATACACCTAATTTGATTGAGTGTATTATTTTATTTATTCACTCATAATTCAATATTTTCTCCTACTATAATTAATGTCATAATGTTATAAGTCAACATTTGAAATTGGGGAAAGGAGTATTCTTTTGAAAGATTTATCCTTTATGGGCTTAATAACTTTAGTGTGAGGGAATGGGTCTAATAAATTTGATGGTTTTTTAAACTCTTCATGCAAAATCTTAGTCTATTTGGGATTAAAATTATCAACAAGAGAAACTTTTTAGAAAACCATCTAGTTTTATAGTTAAAGTCGAAGGAAAGCATGATTCACTTATGAATGCCTCTCTCTAGTCAAATTATTTGGATCATGTTATTATTTGAAGATTAAAATGAATTTAATCCTCACATGATTATCTTTTTGATGGCATAGGTACAAACGAACAACGAAGGCACAATGCACAAGGAAAATGAAAGGATGAGGATTTTTTTTGAAAAATCAAAGTGTTTTTAAACGCTTTAAGTGTTTGTTAAACACTTCTTTATGAAATTGTTACCGTTTCACTCCTAGGACACTAATTTTTGTTTGGGTCTAAAAAGAACAATTTGATTTTTTCCATTTGCAAAAGGTTAGAATTCAAGCTTAGACACTTACTAGATTTTGTTTTGGGCTAAAAATTGGAAAAGCAATCTTCATATTCCATTTGGTGCTTAAAACGAATCTCACAATTGCTTTGGAAGGATAAAATGAATGTGTGTTTGCTTTGTTTTGTGGTTACTTACTTAAACTAAAGTCATTTAAAAGGATGTATGCGCTTCTCTCGCGCTTCCAAGTGATCTTGAGAATCAAAAGGCATTTTTGGTGATTTTGGCGTAAGATAAAGTGATCACATCCACACTTTGATTTGGGCTTAAAATTAAACAATATCTTGTGCGAGTGTGAGTAGGGACATTTTCGCGTATATTCTCTTTCTTTGTGCCATCAAAGATTGATCGAGTTATGGATTTTGTCTTTGCTTGCTTTTGTTTATCCTAGAGGGCCTACCTTGGGGAAAATGTACTCACCCAAGGGAATGACTCAACTGGTAACACTCTAATGCCAAGAGTATTTCCAGCCAGGATATAAATGTGGGTATTGGTTAAACACCATTATCACACAATTGGCTCTAACAAGATGGATCCGAAAGGGGACTCTTGTCATATGGGTCAATCTCCATGAATGGAAAGTCCTTACTAGAACCCATGTACTAGAATTTTCCAAAATCCTTGATCTATTTGTTGGTGCAAGAACGGTCATTCTGAAGCTGCCCCACACTTTTACGGTCTTCTAGTAGAGATGGAAAGCATGCCATGGGAGTTTCATGGGTGTTGATGCTTGGCTGCCTTGATTGATGATAATGACCCATGGAGGGGAGCCAGTGGAGTCAAGCATAGCTGGACTTTTCCAAGTGGGGATTCAACAAATATTGTCTTACACATCCATAGGGCTTGTACTTGTTCTTCGTTTTAAAACACAGTGTTGTACTCAAAAACATTTTGCAAACAAACATTCAACATGATTCTCAAAGTTTCAAACCCTTTTGAAGACAAATATCATTGACTCAATCCATATGTTATTGCTTTCCCTTGGGATTCACGTCCTTGGAGGTTCCTAAGCATTGGATTATACCTCAATTTGTCTTCTTGAGTAAACAATAGGAAAAACCTTGCCTTAAGTTCATCCTTTGAAAACAACTTAGGGTTAAAAATCAAAATCAAAATCCAAATCAAGATCAAGGACAAAATCTCAAAATCCAAAAATCAAACCAACCAAAAATCCAAAGCCTAGTATTTCATTCAAGATTTATCAAAAACCAAAAACATCCATAACATCTTTAAACATCATCATCATATCATCATCACTTTTGATCCTAAAAGGCATCGTAAAAACTTTCACTTTGGGATATAAAATAGAGATTAATCCAAAGAATGAAGAGATTCATCTCCCATATTCTTGAAGATTGATCCCTGTTTTATGGTTCTAACTAGATCTCAATACAAGAAGAGTATGGAAGCCGACAAAGAAACACCCGCTTCAAGTGATCTTAGCCAAACCACTCCTGAAATGAATCCCATTGGAGATGGAAATCTCACAATTAGCCTTCCAACATCATCGCAAAACCCACAAGAGGAAACTCAAGGGGAGGATCTTACCTTTGGAATGTCTCATGAAGAAATAGCTAAAATGCTCCAAAATCCAGACAACCATAGAATCATTAACATCATGATGAGACTTAACCCTTCATTGTACATGCTTGAACTAGCAAAACAAGGGGCCAAGTTGCCTTCAGATTCCTCAATGCACTTCAATCACATCCCCTTGTGAATAACCAAAACTTGGACGCAAACACCATAGTAGAACAAAACATCCTCCATAATCCATTACACAAAAATGTTCCTCTCACTTTACATTATGACCCATCATTAACATCTTTTTCACAGAGCACCACAAACACCTCTTCTCACAAATCCACAAAAGGAGGGAGACATGTTCAGACCAGGGGGCATTTTCAACACCACAACACTCTCACAAGGATTCACCCCCCTTACATTTCCACCTCTCCCACCATCACCATTGTCATCAACACCACTCCTTGGTTTAGGGCTTCCCCCTCTACTCAGTATCAATCAAAACAACATCCCAACCATCAATCAAAACATTTTTCCAAATGATCAAAACTTATTGTTGACATCACAAATGAAAAACACACAAGCAATGACAGCATCGTCAAAAACCCCCACAACATTGCAAAGCATGGTCTCTCAAGGGCCAATCACATCAACAACGACACTTACCACATCAACAACACCATCCACCAATCACGTAATCAACAGGACAACACCATCCACCAACCAAATAATCAACACAACATCATCATCTACCACCATTCCAAACCCACCACCACCCCCACCACCACCAACATTCACCACATCAAACCAATTGGACGTCGCATTACAAGCCACTTTTCAAAGAGGATACCAATAAGTGCAGAAACAAAATGTCGTGCAACAAGCCACTCAAGCTGCACAAGCTGCCAAAGCTGGACAAGCCACAATACAAGTGCAATAAGCACAACAAGCCCAGGCATTATTGCAACAACAACAACAACAAGCTGCCCAAGCATTGCAAGCACAAAGAGTCACTCAAGCACAACTTTTATTACAACAACAAGCCGCACAAGCACAAGCCCAGGTTGAAGCATAATCTCAATATCAAGCATAGCAAGCACAAGCACAAGCACAACTTCTTGCACAAGCAGAGCAAATGCAAGCATATCAACAAGAACTAAAGCAATACCAAGAGCAGCAAGAAGTAGTAGAATTGGCTGCCCAACAACAAGCATTATGGGAACAACAACAAGCAGAACATCAAGCGTTGTTAGAACAGCAACAAGCACAACAACAAGCACAACAACAAGCATTGTTGGAACAACAGCAAGCATAACAACAAGCAAAAATCCTAGCGCAACAACAACAAGAGCAACAACAAGCACTGTTCATCCAAAAGCAAGTAGAAGCCTACTTCGCTCACCACAACATACTTATACCATTGAACAATGCACCAACCAACCCATCCATCCAAATCATGATTGCAACACCTCAAAACACATTCATCCCACCCCCTGATCCCCAGAATGATGTGAAGACACAACTCAGGTTGCTCTCGCAACAAGTGCTAGACCTTCAATCAGGGCGGACAACCAAAACGCAAAGCAACTTGTGTCCCTATCCATTTGATAGGAGCTTAGACATAAAACCATTCCCTAAGGGATTTGAGATCCCTAAATTTGAGAAATATTGAGGGATGGGAAACCTTGAAGATCACATCAGGGAATTCTAGGTTCATTGTATGGAGGTTGTATATGATGACACTTATTTGATGCGGCTATTCCCTAGGAGCTTAGCAGGCAATACTATAGAATGGTTCTCTCACTTACCTCTAGGCATTAGGACATTCGAAGAAATTAGAGATGCATTCATTAATAATTATGCATGTAACATTGCAATGGATGTTAGTCTCGAAGAACTATATGCTCTGAAATAAGTAAAGAATGAATCTTTCACCTCATTCCTTCAACGATGGCGATCCAAGGCCAATCAGAGCAAATGGACCATGCCAGAAGAACAACAAGTCTGCACAATCATAGCCAACCTTGAAAGTCACCTATCATTCCATCTCAAAGTTCAGGGTATCACTACATACGATCAATTGATCTTCGAGGTGCTTAGGATCGAAAGAGCCCTTGTGACTCAACCCATCGAATCAACATCATATCACAAACCGCAAAACAACCATCCATCATCAAACTACAAGGATAAACCTTGCACATGGGTGAGAAACAAAAACGTCACTAATGATGGTGTCGTAGATGCCAAGGTGGTCATTAGTGGTCCATGCCAAAACACATCCACACAACAAATCAAAACACCAAATCAGAACACTCATCACACAACATACCAACCAAATAATCCCACCATCAATAATGTCAATGACCAAAGAGGACCTTCTCAATGAAAAACATACCCCAAATGAAAATACACTACTTTGGAGGAACCACTTGAGGACATCATGAAAAAGCTAATCGACGAAAAACTCATCCAAGCTCCTACATTTGAGAATTATCAAAAACCTAATGTCAAACCTCCTTGGTACAATGAAAATCAGCCATGTGAGTTCCACAAAATCAAAGGCCACACCACAAACAATTATATGAGACTCAAGCACATAATCCAAGATCTCATTGACAAAAGAATCATAAATGTGGAAACACCTACTGGGAATCAGGATCTTAAAATCTACATGAATTCAATGCCGAATCATGGCGACAAAGGGAATAACAAGGATAAAGGAAAAGGCAGTGTAAATCATGTATACGAAATAGTTGTTGCCAACCTCAATGAAAATTGCATGGTCATCACCATCAAGGGCGCTCATGCCGAAGATTGTGGAGTCACCACAAGAGGCAAAAAAGTCACCATTGCAGGATCATCCCAACCAAATAGAGTCCCTAAATCAAGAGTCGTTCCATATAGCTATAATGTTGTAGACCAACTCAAAAGAACGCTAGCACACATCTCCATCATGGAGTTGTTAAAAATCTCATCGGTGCATAAAAATATCCTTGAGGAAGCATTAGCCTCATCCACTATCCCCATAGACCTCGATGCAGAACAATTCCAAGCTATGGTCGGAAACATCATAACACCTAATCTCCTTATATTTTCTGACCAAGATTTTCCCGCCCAACCATCTCACAATCACGCACTTCACTTGGAGGTCATTGTAAACAAGAGAAAAATTAAAAGGGTCTTGGTGGATGGAGGTGCGGGTTTGATCATCTGTTCTCTTAGACTCATCAAACAGTTGAAAATATCAAAAGATTCCATCAACAAAGGAAAAGACATCACAATAAGAGCATACAATGACCAAGAAAGAGTGTCTCAGGGCACAATCAAACTCCCTATTCAAGTAGGGCCAACGCTCATGGAAACCACTTGTCAGGTCTTGGACCTCGACTTGCCATACAATATCCTCTTAGGACGCCCATGGATTCATGTGATGGAAGCTGTAGCATTAACTTTCCACCAATGTGTGAAATTCACACATAATGGACAAGAGGTTACCATCCACGGAGATCTCGATCCATTCTCATATTGCAAGAATCTTGAAGCCAAATATTACAAAATCCCCCAAGTGGCAATGAATGATGAGGGCCCATCCACATCATACATCGACCCCGACACCCTCACGTCCACTTCTGCGATAGAGACACCTACCACTCCCACCATTCCCACCATCTCTGACATCAAGCTCATCATCTAGGAAGATGGTTGTGGAAGGTATAGGCTCCCTAATAATGCTTTTGTGATAGGAGAGTTACCACAATCTCCTAGATCACGGGGGACACCCATGAGAAAATCAAGCTTCTACATCGCAAACAAATCTTGAGGATTATCCTAAATTCACAAGCTACGGGGACCTTGGTCAAGAGGTTATTGAGACAGATCCATCCCACATGCTGTATCGAGATGAAATAACGACACCTGAATTACCAATGGATGAGACAAGCAAGGGCCTACAAATGATGCTTGCGATGGGCTATGACCGAAATCAAAGACTAGGACAAAATGACAATGGGCTTATAATACCTATCGTGCCAGAGATGTGACCCATAACAAATCTTGGTCTTGGATGTGCCACTCTGAGAATAACCATATGTGGCTGAATTCCTTCGATTAGAGCTGCTAATGTTTCTCCTTAGCCAGTAATAGTACAACTACACTCACCAATAGTCACAGGTAGGGACACATAATTTTATAACCGAGCCCTATATTAGTAGCGATGACGAAGATACCTTATCCAATCTATCTAGGCTATTCGAAGATACCACCTTGTGTATGATTAGTACCATATCCTTTGAACTAGATAGTGAAAATCATGAGATCCGCTTAGTCTACCCCCAACTGATTGACTATGACCAACGACGACCACCAGTTCTTGATACATTCAAAAATGATGAGGCACTCTCAAAATTCATGGGTTTGAGGGATAACATTATAGATGGGGATGATAAGGTAGGGTTTATAATGGAGTTGGACACACATGCTTATTATGGGGAAATGATTGAATCCTTTAGGTGCAAAAGTGAGAAATTAAGAATCATATCCAAGTCCTTGAGTGAAAACCACATTGTGGCACTCACTGACAAGAAAATAGTAAAAAGAAAAGACGTATCAAATGGTGAAAACCACTCTGAGGTGCCCGAGGATGAAGGATTCAATCTACCCTTAAGAGCCATTCATCAAGAGAAGTCAGCAGTCTTGGCCAAAAAGTGCAATCCGGTCAACATAGGAATAGAGGAGACCCCGCATATCACATTTTATGTGGAATCACTATTATCAGAAGAGCAAGAACTCCTAGCAGCATTCCTAAGGGAAAGACAAATAAAATTTTCATGGAGTTATGCTGATATGCTAGGAATTGATCCAAATACTGTGGTCCACCACCTAGCAGTGTATCTAGATGCAAAACCTGTTAGACAAAAGCTTCAAAAAATGCATCCTCAAATTGCTTTGTTAGTCAAAATGGAGCTCAAAAAGCTATTAGATGCTGGATTCATCCGACCAATTGATTATCTAGAATGGATATCGAACTTGGTACCTATTTCAAAACCTGACGGAGCTATCAGAATTTGTACAGATTTTAGAGATTTGAACAAAGCATGTCCCAAGGATGACTTTCCACTTCCCAATATCTATATGATAGTGGACATGACACCAGGGCACGAGATGCTATCGTTAATGGATGGATTTTCAGGATACAACCAGATTATGATAGCAAAAGATGATCAACACAAGACGACTTTCACTTGCCGATGGGGAACCTACTACTGGAACATGATGCCATTTGGCCTAAAGAATGCAGGAGCAACCTATCAAAGGGCCATGACACTAATATTTCATGATATGATTCACAAAATAGTTGAAGACTATGTGGATGACATCCTAGCTAAATCAAGAAAAAGACAAGATCATATAGCAACCCTAAGTGCTATCTTTGACAGATTGGAAGAATACAAAGTTAGACTAAATCCCAAGAAGTGCATCTTTGGCATACAATCAAGAAAACTACTAGGATACATAGTCTCCATGAGGGGTATCGAGGTGGATTCGGAAAAAGTCAAAGCAATCCTTGAGATGGAAGCACCAAGGAACTTAAAACAACTGAGAGGTCTCCAAGGCAGGCTCCAATCCATTAGAAGGTTCATAGCACAACTGGCAGACAAGTAGAACCGATATTCTCACCTACTTCACAAAGGGGTATCATACAAATGGGATACAAAATGCGAAGAGGCATTCAACAAAATAAAGGAATATCTACTAACACCGGCAGTCTTAATGTCGCCTATCCCAAAGAAGCCATTGATCTTATATTTGTCAGCAACAATAGCAGCCCTTGGAGCTCTCCTAGCCCAACATGATGAAAACGGAATAGAGAGGGCTATCTACTATATCAGTAGGACAATGGTTGGCCACGAGCTAAATTACTCATTCATCGAGAAAGCTTGCCTCACACTAGTGTTTACATCCCAAAAATTCAGACACTCCATGTTGACACACAAGATAAAACTCATTACAAAAATTTATCCCCTTAATTATCTCTTATCCAAGGCAATGCTCACGGGCAGAATGGAAAAATGGGTGATGATACTGTCAGAGTATGACATCAAGTATGTGGAAAGAAAATCCATTAAAGGTCAAGTTATTGCAAATCAACTAGCAGAAGCACCTATATATTCTGAGAATTCTCTTCTATCTAAATTTCCAAATGAATCCATCTTTAACCTCAATGTAGCCGATCACTAAAAATTATACTTCGACGGCTCATACACACAGCACAAATCAGGAGCTGGTATCTTCTTCATCACCCCCCAAGGGGACTGCATACCACGGTCATACAAACTAGCATTCTGTTGCATGAACAACATAGCAAAATTCAAGGCTTTGAGTATAGGTCTCAGGATAGCAGTGTAATGGAATATCATAGCCCTCAAAGTTTACGGAGACTCTCAGTTGATCATAAATCAAGTCAATGATGAATATCAAACTAAGGATGACAAGCTAACTCCATACAAGAAATTGGTGGAGACTCTTAAATAATCCTTCATTGACATAACATTTGAGTAGATTCCAAGAACCAACAATAGAGCCGCTGATGCCATGGCTACAATTGGGTCTCTAGTAGACATCCCTCACAACATGCCAAAATATGAATTTATGATCGAGCAACTTCTCATTCCCACATTCGAGGTACCAGAATCAAAATATGTGTGTGAAATCATTGGTCCTGGAGATCCTTGGTATCATGACATCTACACTTATCTTCGCATAGGAGTCATACCCGCTGACCTACCATCGAGCCTAAAATGAACCTTTATCAAAAAGGCATCTATATTTGTCATCCTAGGTGATACCTTATATTGTAGAAGCACAGAAGGTACCTTACTATGCTGTCTAAATGCTGAGGAGGCATTAACCACTCTAACCGAGGTTCATAATGGTATATGTGGCTCACACTCGAGTGGGATGACAATAGCCAAGAAACTGCTGAGGCTAGGGTATTACTGGCCCACAATGGAAAGAGAAGCACATGATCATGCGAAGAGGTGTTTACAATGTCAACCGCATGGGGACCTCATCCATGTTCCAGCTCAAGAGCTTCACCCGATTGTCACACCATGGCCCTTCTCACAATGGGGACTCGATCTTATTGGAAAAATCTCACCCACCTCATCCAATGGCCATAAATTCATTATCACTGCAATTGAGTAATTCACAAAGTGGGTGGAAGCCATACCCATGACCTATATCACTAGAAAGAAGATCTCAAAATTCAGCCTGAACTATCTCATCTATTGTTTTGGTGTCCCACAAGCCATTATCTCAGATAATGGGACACCCTTCAAGAATGAGGAGGTTCGCGACTTGTGCAAGAAATTCAAAATCCAACATCGCTTCTCCACCCCGTACTATCCAAAAGGAAATGGCCAAGTAGAAGCCACGAACAAAACCATCCTCAAAATCCTCAAGAAAACAGTCAATGACACAGGTCGTGACTAACACTTGCAGCTTAATCCCGCCCTCTGGGCTTATTGAACCGGCATCTACACACCCAATAGTGCCACCCCCTTTCCTTGGTGTATGTATCAGAAGCTGTACTCCCCATTGAGATCGAGCTCCCATCCCTCAGAATATCACTGTAAAATCTCATCACTGATGAAGAATATCGGGTTTCAAGATTAAATGAGCCAGAGTTACTGGATGAGAGATGCATAGATGCTTTGAATCATCTGCAAGTCTATCAAAATAGACTCAAACAAAGCTACAACAAGAAGATCAGAAGTAGGAGTTTCCAAGTTAGAGAATTGGTCTTAAAAGAAAATCAGAAGAATGTCCCAAATCCCAGCAGCAAAGGCAAGTTCGAACCCAATTAGTTAGGGCCTTTCATCATCACAACAAGCTATAAATCAGGGCCATATCAATTATCAACACCCGAAGGGGAACCTTTGCAGGAGCCAATGAATAGCTTCCATCTCAAAAAGTTTTATGCCTAATTCTTCCAAGGTATAGAACCAAAAAAATCCAAAAAAATCAGAAAAAGTCCAGAAAAAATGGTTACTTCGGCAAAAACCTAGCAAATAGGCATCTTGGTGACAACAAAAAAATAAAAAAAGCAAGAAATCCAAAAAAATTAGAAAAAAGATCAAAAAAATCGTCCTCAAGTGAAAACCACTTTGGTGGCACTTTGGGCAAGTACCTCGGTGAAAACCTGGCAAACAGGTGCCTTGTGTAAATAAGCACTTTTCATCCACCAAGACCTTTACGGCTTGATCTGCATCATCCATGCATTTCGCTTCTATCATCCATCGCATTCAGATCTCCATCCATCACACATCCACTCACATCCACACCATAGCTTGGTCCTGTGTTCGTATCATGATCCCTCCTAGTACTACTCGGCCCATTCTCAAGGTCAGTTTGTCCTACCTTTATCAGAGTAGTCTATTGCATCATGTTGGGGGCATGTTCTCATCGGATCAGATTCGTGTATGGTCTTAAAGTCCCCAAAATCAGAAAAACTAAAAACATTAGAAAATTAGAAAATCCAAAAAAACATCAAAACATCAAAAAATCCAAAAACATCAGAAAATTAGAAAATCCAAAAACATCAAAACATTAAAAAATCCAAAAACATCAAAACATTTAAAAATCCAAAAACATTCAAAACATATCAAAATCCAAAAAAAATAGGTCAAAAAGTTATTCAAAACACGAAAAACAAGGTCGTCTTGTCGAACTATGTCATCTCTGAGTTTGAATGTAGGCAAGGTTGATCTTTGATCATCCCCCGAGACATTTAGGTCAGTCCTATAGGAGTCTATCATAATAAACTAACATTTCATCATGTATATCTTCATCTATAAATCGGTCAAGTTGTTAGTCGAACTACGTGGTCTCTGCGTGTATAACGTAGGAAAGGCTAATCTGTCAATCAGCCCCTAAGGCCCCTAGGATAGGCCTTTAGGTTAGTCTCTTGGTCAAAATCTCAGAAAATCCCAAAAAACATTGGAAAATTGAAAAATCAAAACATTTGTAAAATCTCAAAAACACCAAAAATAGCCTCAAAACATTCCAAAAACGTCAAAAACATCCAAATATTTGAAAAATCCACCCATCCCATTTCGCCTTCACTCAAAATAATCAATCATCCATAATAAATTGATCATCACCTTCATCCTTTGGCAATGCAAACATAAACAATCATAGCAGTTAGGAAAAGCAAGCTTCAGTCGTAAAAATCAAAAGCAAACAAACATTTAAAACAAAATCAAACTCTTGATCAATTACAAACATGTCAATCAACCTTATATCGATAGCCTATCAATCAACTTATCAAACCATCATCATCCTTTACAATGCATGTCCTAGGATATATCGTTCCGACAATGGGCATCATTTTGGATATCACCTTGGATTCGTATCCTATCAAAACTCATCCCTTTGGCTAAAGGTATGAAGAACATCAGCTTTTTTGCATACTTGGTCTTTTTCTTTTGACTTATCTTATTGCGCTCAGTCCAAGGACCTCTTGATGATATTTGAATGAAGGATTTAGAGAGATAGGAATGGGGCAACGATCATTATTATTTTGTTTGCTATGCTTGTTGGACGTTCTTGTAAAATAACTTGGCAAATACTTGCTCTATTAGGTATGTATGGAGGATGTTTTGGACGGCTTGTTGACTATTGCATTGATTGGTTATACCTTTCCGTGTTTTGGTCCAAGGTGTTTAAAACTTCTAAAGTGCATCCTAGCAAGGTTTTCGTATGCCAGGGGTGAACAAGAACACTCCTATCTATTTGTCAAGTCAAAGTCCATCACACTAAGTACAATGCCATCCTAGTCCTTTATACCTTGATGCATTGTGCTTAGGCATGTTATCAAACATAAAGTAAGTGATCCTTTTAAAATCCCAATCCTTGATAAGCAAATCATCCATCTCTCATCATCATTTCTCATCATCATTTCTCATCGTCATTTCTCATCGTCATTTCTCATCGTCATCTCTCATAATGTTGGCTTGTTGGATCCTCTTGTCATCATCTAATTTCTTCATTTTCTGCACTAACATCACAGCATGAATAGTTAATCATCATCACCAATACATCCATCATGCATCCATTATGCATTCATCTTTCATCCATAAATAATTAGAATTTTGCATATCATCTCACATGTATCATCATCGTAATATAGATCTGTTAGTCTAAGCATCTCATAAGTCATCCATTGCATAATTACAACATATCACATCATCATTCTCATCCATCATTGCATCATATCGTCATTTAAGTTGTTTAGGATAATATAGATTTGTTATTCTAAGCATCTTAATATCATCTCATTTGCATCATCATCCATAGCCATACATTTTGAACCTCTTTATCGCGAGATCGACCCTCAAATATCTAGCAAGGTTATACCTTTCCATGTTTTGGTTTGAGGTGTTTAAAACCAATCATCATCCTTTACAATGCATGTCCTAGGATATATTGTTTTGACAATGGGCATCATTTTGGATATCACCTCGGATTCTTATCGTATCAAAACTCATCCCTTTGGCTAAAGGTATGAAGAACATCAACTTGTTTGCATACTTGGTCTTTTCTTTTGACTTATCTTATTGCGCTTAGTCCAAGGACCTCTCGATGATATCCGAATGAAGGATTTAGAGAGATAAGAATGGGGCAACGATCATTATTCTTTTGTTTGCTATGCTTGTTGGATGTTCTTGTAAAATAACTTGGCAAATACTTGCTCTATTAGGTATGTATGGAGGATGTTTTGGATGGCTTGTTGACTATTGCATTGATTGGTTATACCTTTCCGTGTTTTAATCCGAGGTGTTTAAAACTTCTAAAGTGCATCCTAGCAAGGTTTTCGTATGTCAAGTGTGAACAAGAATACTCCTATCTATTTGTTGAGTCAAAGTCCATCACACTAAGTACAATGCCATCCTGGTCCTTTATACCTTGATGCATCGTGCTTAGGCGTGTTATCAAACATAAAGTAAGAGATCCAATCCCAATCCTTGATAAGAAAATCATCCATCTCTCATCATCATTTCTCATCATCATTTCTCATCATCATTTCTCATCATCATCTCTCATAATGTTGGCTTGTTGGATCCTCTTGTCATCATATAATTTCTTCATTTTCCGCACTAACATCACAGCATGAATAGTTAATCATCATCACCAATACATCCATCATGCATCCATTATGCATTCATCTTGCATCCATAAATCATCAAAATTCTGCATATCATCTCACATGTATCATCATCATAATATAGATCTGTTAGTCTAAGCATCTCATAAATCATCCATTGCATAATTGCAACATATCACATCATCAATCTCATCCATCATCACATCATATCATCATTTAAGTTGTTTAGGATAATATAGATTTGTTATTCTAAGCATCTTAAAATCATGTCATTTGCATCATCATCCATAACCATACATTTTGAACCTCTTTATCATGAGATCGACCCTCAAATTGAATCTTTTCACTTGATCTCTCGAGGGGGAAATGTACCAGTGTACTTTCCGCTGGGGCATCCAAAAAATTAGAAATTTTTTGATCGCGGAAAGTTTATTCTTTGAACCAATGCAACATGTACATTATTTCAAAGAGGGGCAAAATGTAGACATGCAAAATTAACATTTTGCATTAATCAGGTTCACTCATCAACTGAACTAGATTTCACATTAGGTCCATTCATCAATTAATCAGGTTCACCTTCATTCACTTAGCAGGTAATTTCATTAATGTACATTTCCTAAGGTCATTTATTTAAAATCGAGCAAACATTATCATCAGCCTTTTAATAAATCAAACATCCATTTAAATCAAATCCTAAATCATATTCCATCATTTTTTAATTCAAATAAATCAAATATCAAAGTCCTAAAAGTCAACTCACCTAATCATCATTAAACTAACATAATCATCATTTATTTAATCTAACCATGATTAAATACTAATCTCACCCACTTCCATTCTCTAGATATCTCCACTTGCACAAATAAATCAATTTTATTGATTTATTAAAAACCCTCATTTTCCCTCAACATGACAAGTTGATTTGTCCCTCCAACATTGCATTTATTGTTGTTTTTCTTGTCCCCCTCTCAAAATTTATTGCAAAATTTGAATTCAAATTCTCCCTCTCATGGGAACTCTTCCCAAATCTTGCACAACCATTGGCCTATCATCATTTGACAAATGGCCTCTCCTCATTAGTGGATCTTTAGTCCCACATTCACCATCTTGGCCAATCTATCATCAAGAAAATCTATAAAAGAAGGCCTTCATTCTCATTCATGGATCCACAACTTTTATGTAAGGTTACTCTCTTAATTTGAGAACTCATCTTGCTCATCATTTCCATTGCATTTACATCATCTTGAGCTTTGATCAAGGATTGGGAAAGGGTCACTAGCACATGTGACACCAATCCACTATGGAATAGGTAACTTGTGGTTGCTTTCATAATGCTTTTAGTTTTTCATCCTTTGTTGCATTTTTGAAGCATTTGCAAGGTATTTCATAGAGGCATTTTGATAGATTTGTGAAATACTAACCCCTATATGAAGTTTAGTGTTTGCAGATTTTAATGGATGCCTACAATCTTAATTAAAATTTGTGTCCAATCTGCTCATTTGTGCTATGTGGAAATATAATATCCTCCAATCTGCTCATTTGTGCTATGTGGAAATATAATATCCTTTGTACACTACTAGATTTATTAAACTAAAGTAGATGTAACAAACTAAAAAAAATAAAAAATTAGTAGACTTGAAAGAAGGCAAAAATGGAAAGGTTGGTGGATGTAATAGCAGTGTAGGATTAACTACTATATTTTTAGTAGACCTAAAAGAGGGGAGAAATCTAAAGGATGATGGTTGACGTAGGAGTGTTGTATGATTGAATTTAATAAAGTGTGCTATAAAATATGTTCAAAAGATTGGAAAAGCATTTATATTTTCGGGAATGGTATAAGAATCTTAAAATCATCAACAAGATCTTTTATAAGCAAGTGAAAAAATAAGAGATGATTTTTAAGTATTAAAATTAAAATCATATTTCATTAGAATAAATCAAGATTAAAGATGACAAAAAAAAGCACGTCTGGTTATGTATTTAATTTTGGGACTGGAGTTGTCTCATGGGCTTCAAAAAAGTAGCCAATAGTCTATCTTTCATCAGCTGAAGCAAAATATGTGGCAGCCACAAGTGCATGCCAGGTAGTCTGGATGAGAAGAATTTTGAAAGAATTGCAAAATGAACAAATGGAGGCAACAAAAATTTACTGTGATAACAATTTAGCCATAACTCTCAAAAAATCTAGTCTTCCATAAGAGAAGCAAGCACATTGGTACCAGGTATCACTTTATTAGGGAATTAATTAACAATGGTGACATATTTTTAGAGTTTTGCAGATTAGAAGAGCAAGGTGTAGATATTTTCACAAAGGCACTGGGAAGAGATAATTTTATTTTTCAAAGAAACAGATTGGGCATGGTGGACATTGCAGTTATGTTTAAGGGGAAGTGTTGGAATGTAAACCCAACTGCTGCCATCACCTCCAGCTGCTACCGTCCTCCTACCTGCCACCATCTGAAGACCCCTGCAATGTCGTGCCTCATCTACACCACTAGCTGTTAACTGCCAGTCAACAAACTGTTTCCTACGATATCGCAATATGGGTTGTTACCCATTGTGATACTGCGGGGAACCATTTACCCATCCGCCAAAGGATATTTTGTAATACGAGTTTTAATATTAAAGTAAAGGACAATTTATTTAATACGTTTTGTTTGGGAAAAGTTAGTTAGGTAATTTGTAATAAATTTAATTTTGTGCCCTCCCTTTCGTGAATGTTTTTCACGTGACTTTTAACTTTTACCTATATTGGTATATGTATTTTTACTTTGAAAGATAAGGTGAATGTGAGCATACAGAAATTAATGAGCAACAACTCTGTTTTTAAGATTTTTTTTTAAGCTTTAATTATTTTCTGTGAAAATTCCTCTACCTTTTTCCTTCACAAGAGGTGATGGTGAGAATAGAACTTGAGGAAATATTATTGGTCCAACAAATTATAAGACATTTTGAATCCCCGCCGAAGTGTTGGGCACATTTAACCTTGATAGCCATGTTCTTATCTGGCATCTTTGAAAACGTAGTGTAGGTGATGATTACTAGGTGATGATTATCGACAAATTCATCGTCAGCAATGATTAATGGAAAATTGACCATCAATAATTCATCAATAATTCACCGTGGTTGAAAATTTGCGGTCAAGTCTTTCAAAAACATTGATTTTATTAAAAATATTATTTTCGATGAATTTTCGGCCATGGTGAATTGTTGGTGGTGAATTTTTCCAATATTACACAACAATTTGTTATAACTACTTTACATTAGTTTTATTCTTCAAAGGTATACCACTAATGGACCTAGAATGATGTTCTATAATAAATACTCTTTATACTTATGTTATGGTGGTCTCATAAATACATTATCAATCAAACCCTAATATGTTTTTTTTTGGTGATTGTTGCCATCCTTTTCAAATAAATAAAGAAATTCTTTAAATACAACAACTAAGATTATAAATTTATAGAATATGCATTAAATCAACTATAATAACTAGTGAAATAATAAAAAATAAGTATATTTAAATTTTGAATTTTAAAAAGAGGATATTAAATCTATAATTAAGTAAAGGTTTGCACATGTAAACTTTATTTCACATAATACTTAAAAATCTAAAACATGAGGAATACATTTTTAAAAATTAATAATAATAATTTAGATATAAACTAAAGTTGTATATAAGTAAGTTTTTAATATTTTAAATGATATAAATAATAATTAAAAAATACAAGAAGAAAATGTATAAATATACAATTTTCACTGTTACAATTATATCTAAATTTAATAGAATTATAAATCATTAGCTGATACTCATTTTTAGATATTTTCTAATGATGTATGAAAAAACTATTATAATTTTTAGTACTAAAAAATTATTTCTTATTTTTTTAATTGATTTTAAAGGATCTTGTTGATGATTTTTTGAGATTATTATACCTTTTCTAATTGTTAAATGTATTTTTCAATCGTTGAACATATTTTATAATTATATATTTTATTAATTGATTTATATGATAGATTGTGTTTGTATTTACTATCTCTCTATATATAAAGGATGAAAATGTATATATTAAAAAAATAATATATTATATTTTAAATAGCTTTAAAATATTATATTCTAGTCATTTTTAAAAATTAAATATTTTTTCTTCATAATCTTCAAGTGCAAAGTTTCAATTAATTCCTCACCTTTAGTCTTAGTTTCTTCCATTTTAAAAGTTTACTCTTAAACAATCAATCTTTTGTTTTTCACTTGATTTTGAAAGATATTATTGATGATTTTGAGATTCTTTTACCTTTCCCAAAAACCAAATGTAATCTCCAATCACAAACATATTTTATAATATATTTTATTAATAATCAATCCAATAACATTCACCATCCTTCCAATTTCTCCCCTCTTTTAAGTCTACTAAAATTACCTTTTAGTTTACTAAATTTTAAAACTATTGGAAGGGTTAATATAAAATATTTAGTCAATTAAAGAAATGTATATAATTTTTTAATATGGTACAATATATTTTTATATAGATGATATATTAAATATCTGTTTTCATATTAATTAGATAATAAAGGTAATTTAATGATAATGATAATTATAAATTAATGTAGAATTTAAATGTGTAAATAAAATAAAATAAAAATATGGTATTTGATTTTGATTTTAATGATATATTTTTTTGTTTAGACGTCAAATATCTATTTTACAATATTTATAATGTTTGTTTTCTATTATTGACTTAAAAATTCAATTAATCTATAGAAGAGAAGTGATCTTAGTAGTTGCGAGAATGATTTGATGCAAGATTCATATTCTTCTAAGTTCGATTCCTAATAGATGCTAGGTGATGTGCTATAATAAATACTCTAATGATTTCATTAGAGTACATACTAATGTTTGTTTTCTATTATTGACTTAAAAATTCTTCTAAGGCCTGAGTTGGTCTAATGGTGGAGAACTTGTACTCTTGAAAGAGAGGTCACAAGTTCAAATCGTGCAGGGGGGTAAGGTATGTACACCTCGTATTGTGGAGCACGAGGGCCGTCTGTAGACCCAAAAACAGATTGCCGGGTATCGTGGACTATAAAATAATATTATTATTATGGTGCTTTTATAAATGCTCTATCAATCAAATCTTATAGAAGATATTATTTTCAAATGAACAAGACTACAAATAAATAAAATATAATAAATAATCATCACCTGCACTACGTTTTCAAAGGTGCGAGATAAGAATGTGGCTTCGGCAGGGATTCAAAATTTCTTATAATTTGTTGGGCCAATAATATTTCCTCGGGTTCTGTTCTCACCATCAGCTCTCCTTCAAAACTGTTTTTTTTTAAATAAATCAATGGAAATTATTAGCAGGCACTACGGTGGTTCATTCATATTGAAGTAAATCCAGTAGAAACCAATCTACGACCATCCTATCTACCCGTGAGAGCTAGTCTTATCATATTCTTTTTAATGCTTAGAAGAACGACGCCATTTAGGATCTAGTAGATTTAAATTCGTGACAATTTTTATACAGGTAGAAACACAACGCAGTCAAAGGAAGAGGTATATGCGCAAAACCTAGTCATGACTGGTCACAGGAAGAGGAATCTCCTCTCCAATCAACAGCTACTCTGAATGCAGTGAAAGTGCATTCAGAAGGCGAAGGGCATTCCAACCAAATGCAAGGGCCTCCGATTGAAGAGATATCAGATTTGGCAAACCCAGAGTCTCCTCTCCCATCAACAGCTTCTCTGAATTCAGCGAAAGTGCATTCAGAAGGCGAAGGGCATTCCAACCAAATGCAAGGGCCTCCAATTGAAGAGGTATCAGATTTGGCAAACCCAGAGTCTCCTTTCCCATCAACAGCTTCTCTGAATTCAGCGAAAGTGCATTCAGAAGGCGAAGGGCATTCCAACCAAATGCAAGGGCCTCGAATTGAAGAGATATCAGATTTGGCAAATCCAGAGAGAGTGATCGGTGGCAGGTTAAAGTATATTTCATGCTTAGCTAATTCAAATAATCTCTGTGTACATTTTTGTGTTCTGCTTCTCTGATCTTAGACAAAAGTAAAGGGTGATACTTTATAGAATTAGGGTTTTATTCGAAAATCAATGCATAGTTGTGTATTAATTGATGAATATTTCTTCTTGCAGCCAGGATAGTCAGGTTAAGAATCACAACGCAGGTATATCATCCTTGTCTTTATAAAATGTCTGTTATTTCTTTTGGTTTGGCTACTGTACCCCTTAATAGATGTGTTTCTCTCTTTTTAGGTCATTAAATAGAGACCCAGCTAGCAAATGAAACAATTTATTGGATTAAAATGATATTTGTGCAGATGAAGACGGAGTGGAGAATGTTAACCAGCCTCCTCATTATCGGATAAGGAAGATACCAAACATACCCAGATCCGTTAGGGATCATCTGAGAATAGCAAGAATGAAAAAGTAGCCCATATTGCTAGTGAGAATTTAAGACTTGATTTTGTATGCTGGACAAGGATCTGATACAAATATTTGATTCGAAATGTTTTCGATCTTAACAGATTTGATTTATAACAGACCATAAGCTATTAGTTAATTGTCTATAACTCTGAAGCTATGTCTTGAATGCCTGCTCATTGACACATGGCAGATAAATTGAGGTTTGAACTGGCTATCATTATTTGTGTTTTTCAATGGTTCAATCATTTTAATATATATCATTATCTGTGTTTTCCAATGGTTCATGTTATTAAAATTTTATGGATCAAACACTTTTATTTCATGGTTCATGTTATTAAAATAATTTAATAGGTGACTCCGATGTTTCAGTTACCTCTAGGTGAGATATAATTGCTCAGTTCATTTTATAGAATTTTTTTTAATTATATCGATATCTATATATATATTTTCACTCTTGATTTAAATATAAATCAGAAATTTGAAAATCATAGTTGCACACATAGATATATATAAATAACAGTATTTATTGACAGACTTCAACAAAATAAATAGCCCTCTTTATCTCTCTACAGTAGCAGCAAGGTTTAAAAGAGCCTTTTATCTTTAAAAGGAGCTTTTACATGACACATATTATCTGCTGCAGTCGAGCAGAAATTAAATGAACTCTTGAAAACAAATTAGGTAAATAAAAAACAAGCTAACTAAAAAAAGAAAAGCTACTAGTTACTGCTCTTCAATAATAAACGTTTTATTTTTTCTTCCTTGATAATCAGTAGTGTGATTGTTTGACTGGTTTGTAAAATATTATTGAGAAAATTTTTGGTGAAGCTATTAGCAATTTGTTTAGATATATGGCAAAATTTAAATTCTATTTGTCCATTTTAAATTAAATATTAAATAAAATAATATTAGATTTTTATGTGTTTCAATATAGTATGAATATAGGATTTTTTTCTTATTGAAATGGTGCTATTATTGTATGTTCTTGGAACAAGTATAGATATTGAAAGATCTTTCTAATCAATATGGCTTGACAACTGTGGATGTGGTAGCAATATATAGTACTTAAGATAATGAGATAGTCAATATTTTCTTTGTTCTTACTATTCCAAGATACAATTCTAGATGTAAGTGATAAAACCCCCCACTTGACATTTTTTATTAAAATTAATTTATGCCAAAATTTGTGTAGCACCTATATAATCTAATACTATTTTTTGTAGCATGCCAATGAGACTCATGTTGATCTTGCATGCACTAAAATATTAAGGTCATTACATACATAATATTGGATCTAGTTGTTGTGAGATACATGAGGCTCCCAACCAAATTTTTATATAAAATGACATTTATCTTGGAACTTGCATATTTCATAACCAATTTCTCACCAAATGCTAAATGAGTTGAAACTATTATTCATGTCTTTATTCTAAACTCCTCTAATAAGTCTACTACATGTTGCATTTGAGAAATGAATATATCTTTTGATTGCTATTGCACTTCCACATCAATAAAGAAATGCATTGGTCCTAGATATGACATTTCAAATTTATATTTCATTTTTTTAATTTTTTTTTCTATTAGAGTTTTACTATTACTTATATAAATAAGATCATCAACATAAAGATAAACAATGATAATTTCCCTATCAGCATGTTTGGCATACATGGTTGGATTTGAATAACTTTTGTTGAATCCCTAATTTTATAAACATCTACCAATCCTTGCATACCAAGGATGAGGGGCCTACTTCAACTCAAAGATTTTTTTCGACTCGTAAACTAATTTTTTTTACCTAGAGTTTCATAGGCCATTGGTTGCTCCACATAGACCTTCTCACCTATTTAACCATTAAAAAGTGTCGATTTCATACTATTTGACATGCAATCCACTTGCATTGTACAATAATTGACAAGATAATATTTATGGTATCAAATTATTTAGCTGAAGTGAAGGTTTCTAAATAATTTTCACTATGTTTGTGCAAATCTCAATTTTCACTAAGTGTTTGTGCAAATCTCTTGGAAACTAATATTATATTGTGTAATTTCATGGAACTATCAACATGATATTTTACCTTATAAATATATTTGACATCAACGCATGTTTACCTTTCGAAAGATGAACTAATTTTTATATATACTTATTTTTGATAATTGGATCCATTTCTTTATTCATAACATCAATCTATAGTTTCTATTTACATTTTTCTTCATACACATATGGTTCAACATTAACATGACTAAGTGCAATAAAATTAATAGCTTTGTTCACATTAAAACTTCTCTCATAAATTTCAATTAAGATTATTAACTTTCTTGAAGAACTTGGACTTGATACTGGACTTGCACTAGGATTGGATGAAGAATGCTTGGAGGAATAAGAAAACTTGGATTTGTGTTATCAAAAGAAATCGATGAACTTAAGCTTGGAAAAGTTGAATTTGCACTACTACTATAGATTGAAAGTACACTTAAGTTTGTGGGTAGAGGAGGAACATTAAACCATTTCTATGGAAATGGAACCATAATTATTAGTACTTTTATTATACACTTTCTTGCCACTACCAAACTCCTTCATATAGAACCACATCTTGACTAACAATCAATTTCTTTGTGATAGGATTACAAGGTTTATATCATTTAGCAACATTAGAATATCCAACAAGATACAAATTTGATATTTTTAATCAAAAATTTTCTTATAAACTAGAATATATATGGTTTTGACAACTAAACACATAAAAATGAGCCAAATAAATATTATGATCACTTGAATATTCTTTTAGAGTGATTTTTTGCACTAATTTTATTGATTAAAGATGCATAATACTATCTCCACTAATTTTTTCCAATAAAAAATTCTAAGGTTCATTGACTAGTGTTAGTGTAAATAGTGTCATTAGATAACTAGTTAGTTGTAATCACATTCTACTTTGACCTATAATATTTTATTAAGTTTACTTAGGCTATTTAGAATTTTGTCTCACCTCATGTGGTTGAGACATGTTTCCTCACTTTGTGAGACACCTCTTACATGGTCACTTGATACTCACAAGAACACTTTTAATGTGAGTTAACAAGTTTTCCATAATTGGAAGGGTAGTTGGTCATTGTGCTCAACTTTTCCAACTTCACTACCTTGCCTATATACTCAAGGTTACATTGTACATTCTACTAAAATCTTTTACCATCTCTTGATTATATCAATTAGGCTTTATAGTGTAGAAAAATGTACTCCTTTATATTTTCACACTTTGTTTGGCCCCCTCAATTAAAATGGACTTATCTATGCCTTAATAAGCCCTATTTTACACATACAAGCCTAATAAATTACATTTTCTACAAGGGAAACCCAACAACAATTAATGCCACAAGCCTGATATTCTTCTTATTCAAGAGACGAAAATGTCATAGGAAAAAGTAGAAAAGATGAAACTTTTCCAGCACTGTAGTACTCATGGAAACAATTCGAATGGTGCTTTTGGAGGTATTGCTACCTTTTGGAATAATCACATTATCAAAGGGGATATGATTTTGGAAGGCACGAACCATATTGCTACTAGATTCACACATATCAAGGATAGTTTCAGTTGGATCTAAATGAATATCTATGCCCCCAATGGAAAAGGACTGAGAAAATCCTTTTGGATGGAGCTGGCTGCTTTTAGGAGGATTTTTGATAGAGAGCCTTGGATTGTTATGGGTGACTTCAACACGCCCTTAATGAATGGAGAAAAATTTGGAGGTTCCCAGATCAATGCGGAGAGCAAAGAGGATCTTTAGAGTTTCATTGATAACTAGGGGCTGATTGATATGGATTTACA
This sequence comes from Sequoia sempervirens, assembly GCA_007258455.2. NCBI lineage: Eukaryota > Viridiplantae > Streptophyta > Pinopsida > Cupressales > Cupressaceae > Sequoia > Sequoia sempervirens. Next base: position 107,896 of record VDFB02091927.1, on the reverse strand, counting down.
TGGAGCTTCCTATACCTGGTCGAATCACAAAAAGGGGATGAAGCTTATACAGGTTAGATTAGATAGATCTTTAGTTTCCAATCACTAGTTTTTTGAGTATTACTGTTCTCTTAAAGCTCTCTCTAGGATTGGTTCTGATCATTTCCCTATTAGTTTTGTTGCGGATCCTATAAAAAAGAAGAAAAATATCCCTTTCAGAGTGGAAAAAATGTGGCTCTCTCATCCTGCTTTTAAAGAAGAAATTAGGAAATGGTGGAATATAAGTATTTTTGGTATTGCTATGTTTAGAATAGCTAAAAAACTAAGGGAAGTGAAATGTAACTTGAAAAAATAGAAAAAAGAGTCCTTTGGGAACATCTTTAAGATCAAATCTGACCTTCAAACGGAACTAGGGGAGATTCAATATAAAATCCAAAAGGAGGGATATTTGAATGACACAAAATAAAAAGAGAATGAGCTGCTTATTAAAATGCATGACATTATTGGAAAGGAGGAGGAGTTATGGATGGAAAGATCTAGAGCTTTATGGTTATCTGCAGGTGACAAAAATACTAGGTATTTTCATCTATCAGCCTCAAAACATAGAGCTATCAACATAATATCTCAAATAGAAGTGGATGGTACTAAGTATGAGGAGGAGAAGGATATTAGAAAGCATGTTGTCTCATTCTTTAAAAACCTTCTTTCTAAGAATGACGAAATTAACCAAAATGATCAAGACCATTTAATAGATGCTATACAAAAATTGATCAACCAGGAAAATAACTCAATGTTGTCTCTATCCCTACCAATGAGGAAGTCAAGTGGGTTGTTTTCTCCTTTGATGGGAGTAAAGCTGGGAAACTATTGGAGATGATGTGGTGAATGTTGTTAAAGAATTTTTTGGATCCAGAAGTCTCCTAAAAGAATTGAATGCCACCTTCCTAGTTCTAATCCCTAAGAATCCTGGAGCGATAAACTTTGAGGCCTTCAGACCCATAAGCCTTTGTAATTCGATCTATAAAATTATCTCTAAGGTTTTGACTTCTAGACTATTAATTCTTTTGCCTTCTTTGATCTCACCTCAACAGAATGGCTTTGTTCCTGGTAGAAAAATCCTTGACTCAATTGTTATTGTGCATGAAAACATCCATTCTTTGGTGGAATCTAAGACTGAAGGTTTTTTATTAAAGCTTGATATATCTAAAGCCTATGACAGAGTTGACTAGATTTTCTTATTTAAGATTTTAAAGGCTTTTGGATTTTGCAACAGGGTTCTTCAAATGGTGGAACAACTTGTGTCTACTGCTTCTATTTCTGTTATGGTTAATGGATCCCCAACTACTTTCTTCCAAAGTACCAGAGGTCTAAGACAGGGTGATCCTATTTCTCCTATTTTATTCACTATCATGGCTGAGAGTCTTGGAAGAAACCTGAAAAAGCTGATTGACAATAGATCCCTTCGTGGTCTCAACCCTTCCTCAAGTAACATGGTTTGTTCTCATCAACAATTTGTTGATGATACTATGCTGTTGGGTAAAGCCTCGGTCTCATAAGGTAAAAATTTGAAATCTTTGCTCGATAAATATGGGAGAGCGTCAGGACAACTGATTAATAATAAAAAAAGTTATTTGTTCTTCTTCAATACCTCAGCTCACAGACATACCAAAATTACTAGAATCCTTGGTTGTAGGGTGGATTCCTTGCCTGCCACCTATCTTGGCTTACCCTTGAGCCTTAAACCTCTTGAATCCTTTTGGGTTTTGTTGGTTGAGAGGTTTAGCAAAAAACTTGTTGGTTGGAAAGGATCTTTGCTAAGTCAAGCATGAAAACTTCAACTCCTCAAAGCTTCCTTGCAGAATTTTCTGATCTATGCTCTGAGCCTCTTCAAGATTCCAGCTAAGTTTGCAGATGCCATAGAAAAGATTCAAAAAAGATTCCTTTTGTCGGGTGTCAAAGAAAAGAAAAGACTTCCTTTAATTGGATGGGATTTGGTGTGTAGACCAAAAAAGATTGGAGGATTAGGTCTTAGAAGAATTAGAATGGTTAACAAGATCCTTCTAGCAAAACAAATATGGAGAATTTTCTCATCTTCAGGTGAATGGACTGATATCGTAGCTAGTAAATATTGAGAGAACAACTATTCTCTTATTATTCTAAAGGAGTCCCATCTTCTTCCTAGAGGTTCAACTTGCTGGAATAATATGATCATTGGGAAAAATATTGTGGACTCAGGAACTAGTTGGCAAGTTAGAAGTGGAAACCAAACTAGATTTTGGGAGGACAGATGGCTATTCAAGGAGCCCCTTATAAAAATTGATTCTTTTAATGGGTGGGTTGAGAATTGCAAATCTCGTTTCGGATCTTATGTGAAAGACTACAAAGTGAATGGAAAATAGGTGGATCTGTGTCTTATCAGTCAGGCTCTTGCTCCTATTTAGTCATCTTTATTGGCAGTTAGACTCTGCTCTGATCAGTTGGAAGATCATCTTGTCTGGATCAATGAACCCTCAGGCAACTATTCTGTTTCATCTGCCTTTGCAAGGATTACTTCTTCCCAAGGCTCTCCTCCCTTTTGGTCGAAGGCTTGGTTCAAACATTTGGTCCCTAAAATCAACATTTTTTTCTGGATCCTTCTCCAAAATAAGGTGCTTATGATTGATAACCTGTGTAAACGCGGCTTTCAAATACCTAATAGATATTTTCCTTGTAAGAGGGAAGCAGAGTCAGTGTGTCATATGTTCCTTCATTGTCCTTTTGTTGCCTCAATCTGGGAAAAAATTATCAACTTTTGGTATCTCTCTTGGGTTTTTCCTTTGTCTGTTGAAGACTTTTTCCTCCAATGGAAAGCTCTAACTCAAAATCCTGTTCTTAGGTTTTTATGGGACTTCTCTTTCCCTCATGTTGCTTGGGGTCTTTGGAAAGAACACAACAATAGAATTTACAAAGATAAAAAGCTCTGGTGGATATTGTTTTGATAAAATTATCAGATTCTTGAAAGAGAATGTCAATGCTATCCCCCGGAAGGTTAGTAATTCTGAGAAAGCAACTCAATCATCTTATGACCTTATAGTTGCCAAGGAATGGAATATTAGTCTTAATTTTCCTTGTGCCCCCAAAAAAGCCAAGAAGGATATAGAGGATGTTTGTTGGTCTTTTTCGCCTAATGAATGGGTCAAAGCTAACTTTGATGGTGTGGCTAAAGGTAATCCGGGGCCAGCGGGCTATGGTGGAGTCATAAGGGACTCCTTTGGAAACTTTCTGGGTGCAACGACCACTCCTCTTGGGTCCCAAACCAATCACTTGGCTGAGGTTGCAGGTGCTTTTCACATTATAAATTTAGCCCATAGTCTTAACTTTAAAAATCTCTGGCTTGAAGGTGGTTCCAAAAATATTATTGACTATCTTTATGGAAAGTCCCCCCGTCATGGACAATTAAATCATGGATTGATGATGCCACCTCGACTCTTGCTAAGTTTGACAAAATTAAAATCTCACATGCCTATAGAGAAGCTAATGTCGTGGCAGATTTTTTTTCTAATGAAGGGGTTAGGAGTAATGATTAGAGCACTTGGTTAAACTTTAATGATCTAAGTGTTAATGTCTGCACTTTATTGAATTATGATAAATCACATGGACAAGAGGCATGTCATCTCTTTAATGAGGACATGATGGAGTTATCACATCACAATCATTAGATTGTATGGGACCAAGCTTATTTGCTTAGTCTGCAAGGTGGATTGGCATGCTTTGTGGGTTCTTAGATTTAGTGGGACCTGTTCTAGTAAAGATATCGTGTCTATGTGCCCCACTATGTTTTCTAAGATGGGTGGAGACATGAAAAGAATTGAGTTGGACAGCTATGAGATGCACACAAAAAATGTTAAGGCTTGGAATAAAGTTAAAAGCGGGGGGTTACTTCTGTTCCTGGAGAAGCTCCATGTTTCCAGTCAAGAAGCTACGGATCTTTTTGAGAAAAATTGGGATAATGGGAATCTTACCCTTTTTGGTAGGAAAGTTGAGCTCAATGAAAACCTGATAGTTGAAGTGATGGGAATGTCGACTGATAGGAATTTTTTTTTCAGGGATAGGGTTTTTTCTGACGATGCCATCGTCAGATTTCCTAAAAAAGAGAAAGAAAAATTGAAACTGGTAAAAATTGATAATAGCTTCTTTGATACTGACACCATAAAAGCCCTGTGGAGAAAGGTCTTATGTGTCATTATGGAGTACATAACTGTGGATGGTCATTTCACCAGGGTCTACGGTTATCACTTTGCCTTGCTCAACCATTTCTGCTACAAGGTAAGGGTTTCTTTACCCTACTATCTTTTCTGCTCTTTGAGGAAAAGTTTGGATGACCACAAAAAAAACCCTAGAAGATTCCCTATTTTGCATACTGGTATGATTAGATTAATTGTGGAGCATTACAAAAAAAATTCCATCCCTGCTAATCTTGTAGCCTCCCTTGACTTTGAGGATGATGATACTGAACCCAGCTACTCGGGGTTTTTTCCCAATTTAAGTCTAGCTAGAACTGTCCTTAGTCCGCCTGCTGTCCATTCGGGCAAGGAAAACCCTAACCCTCTTACTATTAAAGGTTGTGCTATGGCTGAGCTGGGAAGACCCTCCCTTAAAACCAGTTTTGATGATAAGAATCCCAAGGCTAAAAACCTTGTATCATACTCTGAAGATTCCCCTGATTCTGAGGCATCTGGTGCTAATAATACTGAGCCCTCTGCTGACCCGTCAGTGGTTAGAATTGCTAGAACTGGGTTCCCTGTCACTCCTGTCCCTGCTAATACTTGTCTCAACACTGATAGGGATCCCTCTAAGGATGTTTTGAATTTAGCTAGAAATAATGCTGATACCCATTTCAAACTTTTGAAATGGACTTTCAATGAAATTAATGAGCTAAAGATAAAAAACTAGGCCTTGCAAAGTAAGCTGGAAGAGTTGGGAGCCAGGGTAGCGGTGATTGAAAAAATAGAGGTGAAACAAAGAGATCACGGTCTCAGCAATGACACTTAGAACCAAGCTGCCAAAAATAGAAATATTGATATTGAGATGGAAAAAATGAAAAATACTAACAAAATCATTGGTGAACAAAACAATCGTATGGCCAGACACAATGCCATAATCATCAGTGCCATGACTGAGAAATTGGAAAAAGGCCAACAGGGATCTCTGGTGGTTGATCTGGAGGAAACCAATGAAAGAAACCAGGAGGAGGATGTTGGCATCTCTAAGAGAACCAGGGCCAATTGAAGAGGAAGGCTCCCCCCACTCCACAAATGATTCAAACATTTAAGAAGGATGTTCATGAGATGCAGAATTTGGAGGCAGAGACAAAGTCTATCCTAATGACTCTGGGTTAGTCGCGGCTGGTTTTTTATTGGCTTTTCTGCTGGATTTTTTTGACCTTCCTGGTCTTTTGCAGGTGGCTACTGCTTGTTCTGGTTTTTTCCTTTTGTGTAGCTAGTTGTTTTTGTTGGAATTTTCTTTCATATCTTTTATTTTGTAAACTTTGTGGTTTCGGGTCCCTGTAAAACCCGTTTTACCCTTTATCAAAAACAATTAATGCCAACACATAACAGGTTACCTTGAACAATATGTGTTCTAGGAATAGTGTGGGACCCATTCACCCATGGGCGAATGGGTTCTCCTTAGGCCTTTCAACCTCAATTTAAAATATTTTTTTGGTGGTATTTTATTATCCCTAAATTTAAATTTTAATGTTTGCTTGTAATGTTTAATTTTAGAGAAATTAAGGATACATACCTATAAATACAAGGTTATTTTATCAAAACAACACCTAGAGAGAATTCATGAAAGCATAATTTAAGTTTACAAAAGCAAAGATTATGATCAACGGCATTCAAGAGCATATTTATTAGTGATTTATTGCAACAATCAAGATCTCAAGCATCATGTCAAAGTCTTCTTGCATCATGCATGTTTTTGAAGCTAACATTGTGATGTAGGTTTCAAAGATTCGGTCAAGCATTCAAGTCATATTTCAAGCATCAAGATCCACATCCATTAAAGCCATTTTATGCAAGATCAAGATCAAAATTTTAGTTTTCCAAAGGTTTATTCAAGGGTTTGGCGAGTTGCAACATTGCATTGTTCATTCATCATTCTATTTCACATTTCATTATTTCAGTTCAAGGTTTAATTAGGTTTGGCGAGTTGCAACATTGTGTAACACCCGCCATGAAACCCTAGAGAATGTTACAAACAAAATGGAAGTGACCAATTTTTTTTTTTAAAAAGTGTAATTAAACAAGTAGAGTAAACTATATTTACACATACATTCTCTAAGGTACGTGACAACGCTAACATACAATACCCATTACTAACAAAAGTTACTAAACAAAACATAAGATTATTACTTATGAATTAAAGATCATACATCTATTAACATTAAAATAAATCACTTAAGGTATAAAGTACAATAATGATCCATACATACATTGCATCCATTCAATATTACAATTACATCACTCATTTCCAAATGAGGTAGTTTATACAAAAGTGTTACAATTACATAGTACAAAGATTCTCCTTGAATACAATTGAGGAGTGCTACAAATACAAGGTATCCAACTGATACAAAAGTGACATAAGAGAAGTATAAATTGACTGATACACACGAGCTTCCCAATCATGAAGTACTTGTCATCACAAACAAGAACTGGGGACCCAATGGTGTAAGGTGCACGTTCCACCCAACCATGTGGTACCTGAAGGACCAACCCCTATGCTAGGAGATAGTAAAAGAGCTTCCTAGGCAAAACCTACAACCTCTAGACAATGCAAAAACAATATTAAACTACACAAGTACAAACTTACAAAATAGTTACAATGCTTCCAGAATCACTGAATCAATTATAAATACAATACAAATAAACCGACTGTTGTCATAGGAGGAGTGTTATCACAAAGGTTGCATTGGTTGTCCAAAGGAGATCTTCCTAGGTCCCGACCCCCCTCTAGGGTTATCCTGGTAACCTCTCACGATTTTGGCCCCACATGCACACCAGTGCGGAATCGGTTATATTTCAAGAAGATAAGATTCAATCTAGCCATTCCAGGCCTTCCCAACTCATATCAAGTCTCATACAAGCCCTTGAGCCAATGAGCGAGGCTAATTATCTTGTTAAATGTGTTAAGCTAATAGATTATTTAATTCCCACTTGATTATACTAACTTCCACACGAGTTGTCTTTGGACCACTTTGTGTCTCGGCCCTCGCTGAAGCCACTCCCCTATCGACAACACATAACTCAAACTAGAAGCCAAGGGTAGACATTGCACTAAAAAATGATAAGAATAACCAATACACCTCAAAAGGTAACACATCTCTACGGATGTCCAATACTGAAACCCAATATGTACACTACCCAAGAAATCTCAAAGGGTGAACTAAAGTTACAACCCCTTTTCACGAATTACAACTCTAGAAGACTTAGATTCCTGTAATAACAATTACTTCCCTCCCAGTACATAATTACAAAAAACATGTGTTTTAATAAACACAACACTAAGCAATTAACAAATGCTATCATTCGGATCTCCTAAATCCATTACAATCAATTTCGCCTATTAAAATGCACTATTTAAATATAATTCCATTTAGTAAATCCATAACGATTAAAACAAAAGTTCAGTTTCCAAATCCACAAATATAGATAAAAACAAATTCCAATCTTACTAATAAAATCACTTCATTATAAAATAACAACTGGTGCTTGCATGCACTTACTCCTTTTCCCTAACATATTTATTTAATTTTCATTGATTAAACTAACTCTGCATGAGTTACCCTAACACCACTTTGTGTGTAGGCCCTCATGAAAAGCCACTCCCTTATTAACAACCTAAGGGATCAATTCCACTAACATAGGGTAAACTAGGTGCACATAACCAATTACAATCGTGGAATACCTTGAACTCATTTTTGAAAGAAGTGTTTCCATCTATAAGGTCCTCTAGACTGCATTAGCAAGTTCTTATATATTTAACTTCATCTTCCTTTATCTCCACCTTTTCACCTTTTCCATCTTTTTAAATTTGTCCTTGAACACCTCGAAAGCCAAGCTGACCTGCATAGAGATATTATGAAATATGAGTCTTCTATTAAACTTAGTAAGTACCCTTCTGCTAAATTGAAATTTTTCCTCATTCCTATCAACCAACGTATATATGTTGAAAGGATAAGCCAAAATAATTTAGAATACTTATCCATTCCTTTAATTTACCATAATAAATTTATTTTTTTGTTCTATGCTATGCTACTCCAATCACATAACTTATTACAAAACATCAGCCATATCTTTTTAGCAGAAAACCAATAAAAAAATATATGTTCTATATTGCCGGTCTTTCTCCATAAGCCACATAAAACAAAACTTACATTATATGATGACTACAATAGTTATTTTAAGAGTAGCAGCCATATGGAACAAGTATTTTAGGTTCCAAGACCCCGTTCCATGTCCAATTAAAAGTTTTTTTCTAGTGTTTTTGAGTGATAGTAAAGTTCTTGCAACTATTTAGAGTTTTTGATATATTTTAAATTACACTTGACATATTATAAAAAAAATTACATTCATTTAAAAAAAATAGTGCTATCTTTCCATTTGCTACTGGTTAATTTTTCACGGTGGTTGAAGGTGCGATATTTTGAGGTATATTTTTTAAACATAGGCCTTGATAGAATTATCTTAGTAATGAATATGTTCTCCATTATTTAGTGAGGTCCTTTGTTTAAGGGTGCCATCACACAAGATGTATTTAAAAGAAATGGTTCCCATTTTTTTACCTAGGATTTTTCTGAGCAAGAGGCAAGAGGCTTATTTTTGTGAACAAGGTTCCACCAAATAGCTTTGTTAGTGCATATCTTGTTGTAATTGTTTATTACTGGGTTCTTACTTTTTCCCATGCCTTCCAAATGGTTTTTGAATTTACAATGAAACCTTTTGGTTGTGTAGGGAACATTCTCATTAGGAAGTTAATAAATGAAATGTTTTTTCATTTCTTTTTTTATTGACACTGTCTTAAGTATGTTGTTTCTGATAAGCACTTTCTAAAGCTCTTCAACTTTTAAAGAATTTATGACCCAATTTTCTACAAGAGTAATCCCTTTCTTTTTTAGATTATTTAGACCTGAACTACCCACTTCTTTACTCCTAATACACCAATCCCAATTGAAAACATACTTTTTCTTTATGCACTTCCCATCTAACCATAGGAAGTTCCTAGTTTTTTTAATATCTTCTATATGATAGCTATTTAATAGCTAGGCTAGTGAATTGTAAATTGTATATGAAGAGATAATTTTTTGGCACACTTTGAGCCTCCTTGCAAGGGTTAAGTAGAGTTTATTCCAACTATCAATTTACTTTCCAATTTTGTACCTTATCCAATTCCACATTTCTTTTAGGTTTGGGCTAATTACAAATGGGATACCCAAGTATCTTATTTTATTTCTTGGACCCCTTCCATTGGATATCATATCTAGTAAATCAATCTAGTGGGGTGTCCGACCAATTCAACAAAATATATTTTCTTTTGTAAAACTTCACTCGAGAGGCCTCATAGAAGAGGTTAATTTTTTTTTTTCCATTAAGATATCTATGTTTTCTTTGTCCAAGTCTACAAATAAAGCAGTATCATATGCAAAGTGGATGTTGATTATCTCTTGATTATTAGGTATATTTAATCCTTTAACTTTTGGACCATTTGAGTCATCTCTAAGGATGCAGTGGATGGCCTCAACTACAGTCATAAATAATGCAGGGGCTAATACGGATCCTTGCCTTATCGACCTTTGGATAGCTATGAGTTGGGAAAAGTTCCCATTCAAATCAATTCGAACATTAGCATCCTATAGTAGAGTATTCCCCTTTTTATTTAGCCGATAGGCTATATATAGTGTCAGCTTTCAGCCGGATAGTTGTCTCACGCCGGAAAGCTGTCTCACACCAGTATCGGTATTCAGTCTTTTGCAATTTGTCCATCGGTAATCACTGTCGATCAGATTGCAATCTTCCGATATTTTGTTTTGTCCACCTTTTACACTATCCTGCCACGGGATTTCTTTTGGATCAATCGGCCAAATATTTAGAGTGAGCTTTCACGGGGAAATTGTCTCACGCCGTTAAATAGACGCCTGAAAAACATTGTGGCACGGGATTTCTTTTGGACCAGTTATAAAATAATTTAATACAATCACTTTACAGTTTGGCACCGCTTGAACCGCTTGAACCGCTTGAAGGATTACTTATTTATTGTGAGTAGCAGGGGATTTAGTTTGCATAGATTTTGGTAACAGCTGTACCACACATGTCTGGAACTATTGTTGAGGGTTGGACACCTATTCAATATTCATCCACGTATTGCTTCGACAAAAGGATGTTGATATGTTTCGCTCCAGCTGCTCCACACTGAAAAAAATCCTCTATAAATATGCCTCTCTGTTCCAGTTGCAAGTCCATCAGCTCTGTGAAGACAGCTTCCTTTATTAATAGAATTTCTTTTCGAGCCTGGAAGAACTCACTGTGCATAGGAATCTATAAATACGAGGTTGTATTGGTATTCATATGTAGTGAAATTGTGCAACACTTGTTTCAACCAGACTTGTCAATCAAGTTTCCTGTCTATAGGGCGACCAATAGATGTCTTCATTGATATTCTTTGCTTTTCTGTTAAAATTTTTATTTTAGGTATATGAGAAGATATTAAATGTAATGCAGCGCTAATTTTATGTGCACAGATTTAAGTCAAAGGATGGCGAAAAGATTGAGAATAAATTGATAAGAAAAATAAATTGCCAGGTTTTCATTCAATTGCCTTTCTTTTCGGTATCTGATATGATGTTTGATCATTTTATTTCCAATATATAGAAAAAATAAATTATACTTTATAATAGATTCATCAAGATTTCTATGAAAATTTATGTGTGGGTATGTGTTTATGTAGATACGTCTATGCAAAATAATATCAATATAAACAACAAGCAAGATGTTATTTTCTTTTATCTTCTCATAAACATATAAATATAGTAGACACTATTATATTTTGTTCTATTGATCTATAAAGATTTTATTGAAATAAATTTATTGTAAATAACAAATTCATATAAAGAAAATTGTATTTATATTTATATTTAAATTAAAATGATTATATAATTTTTTTATATTTTTATTTAAATTAAAATGATTATACATATATATTCATGTAATACAAATTTTTGTATATAAAATAAATGTATAATAAACCAATTTGGAAAGCCAGTTATAAGAATTCTCTTTTTAAATATTTTACATGAAGAGGTATACCTTATTGAAATAAATTTATTGTAAATAACAAATTCATAAAAAAAAAATTGTATTTATATTTTTATTTAAATTAAAATGATTATACATATACATTCATGTAATACAAATTTTTGTATATGAAATAAATGTATAATAAATCAATTTGGCTTATTTTTACCATTAAGCCAGTTATAAAAATTCTCTTTTAAAATATTTTACATGAAGAGATATACCTATTGTAGAGATTACTTTACACAAGAGCCATTGGCCACAACCAATTCATATATTCTTTGTAAGTCACCTTTTTTAAGTTTTTCTATATATTTCGTAGGTCCCTTTTGACAGTTTAGTCATAAAATTCATGTAAAATTTAAATATATAAGTTTTCCTTTTCTAAGTTTTTCTATATATTTCGTAGGTCTCTTACAACCAATTCATATATTCTTTGTAAGTCACTTTTTTTAAGTTTTTCTATATATTTCGTAGGTCCCTTTTGTCAGTTTAGTCATAAAATTCATGTAAAATTTAAATATATAAGTTTTCCTTTTTTAAGTTTTTCTATATATTTCGTAGGTCCCTTTTGTCAGTTTAGTCATAAAGTTCATGTATAATTTAAATAAATAAGTTTTTCACTTGAAATAAAATTTTCATGAAATCATTTTCGATTCCTAGTTTTTGTAGTCATCGCTCCATATCAAACCTTCCAACTATACAGAATCATTTCAAATCTACAACTAAAAAAAATCATATAAAATATTCTTAGAAAACATAAGGGATGAAGTTAAATGAAATATTGCCGGTATTGGCATGGTGTGATGGTTTATTGGTGGCATTGTTGTTCTTGCCACCAAGGTTCAAACCCCGTTGGGGTGGTATTGTTGAATGGTTTACCCCTTGAATAAAAAAAAAAAAAAAAGAAGTTAAATGAAATATTCTTAGATATGGTTTTCATTCAATGTGAGTAGATTGAAGAGTATGGTAGCACAAGAGTATGGTAGCACAGACAGACTCTACTCCCAACTTCATGCCTGCAATTCCATAGTAGTTCTATATATCCATTGCTCCTTTAAATCAGTTTCAAACTATTGGGATTCAATCCACAGTAAACTCAATTTTGGAAAAGGGCAATGATTTGGAGGTGCAACAAATATGCTTTTCATCAATCGATAGTATCCCAAAGATGGTGGATTACACTTAATTAAAGATGTGCTCTGAAATGATAGTTTCCAAGATACCAATTCATAGTATCCCCAAAGATGGTGGATTACACTTAATTAAAGATGTGCTCTGAAACGATAGTTTCCAAGATACCAATTCAGGCTTTTCTCTTAATGAAATATTTCCAAATGTACCCAACTCAGGATCTTCCCTTATACGATACATCTCAAGATACCCAATTCAAGAGGAAAATGAGCAAAAAATAATACAACAATTTTGATTCTAAAATCCTTGAACATTAATTCTGTGGCAATGATAGCATTCTATAATTGTTAATTTTTTCTATATATATCTATTCTCGGATGCTTCTATTTATAGTCAAGAGGGGTATTTCAAATGTGGCCTTTCAAATGTTCCTTATGAGACATTTTATATTGCAAGGAAGGCAGGTTGGAGGAAGCGTGTAAGTAGTTTGAGGAGATGAAACGATGGGGTGTGATTCCAGATGGGTACCTGCAAAAATAGGGTGTAAGCTATTCAAGGAGATGCAACATAGTGGAATGGAGGAAGCGTGTAAGTAGTTTGAGGAGATGAAACGATGGGGTGTGATTCCAGATGGGCACCTGCAAAAATAGGGTGTAATCTATTCAAGGAGATGCAACATAGTGGAATGGTGCCTGGTGTGATCCATAAATCAATGGGCTTTGCAAAAAAAGGAGATGCAACATAGTGGAATGGTGCCTGGTGTGATCCATAAATCAATGGGCTTTGCAAAAAAAGGCCAGACACGAAAGGCAAACATGCTTGTGCAAATAATGATTGGAAGAACGAGACTGGGTTGATTTCAGACTTTGGGGCTTACTCATCGCTAATGGATGAATTTGAAAGCCTACCAAAATTTACAAGAGAATGATACCCTCTGTTTGCTAAGAGATAACAATTGATATACCAGTAAAGGTGTCAGTATTCATTATAGGCCCTTTTTCAGATGCTTTAATACTCAATATATTAAAAACAATTATCTATGATGCTGATTTTAACACTGGTTCAGAATGTCTCAATCCCATCTCATATTCTTGAAACCAATCCCAACGTTTCCTTTCTGCTTCCAAGATATTTGGTGCATTGATTCCCTTAGTACAGTTAAGACTTGTAGCTTTTTATTTGCTTGGATGGTAACTACCTGACTAGTCTTCTTTGATGGTTTTAATACTGATTATATCAAATAATCTGAAGTAGGTGCGTAGCTGCAATTTTATCGACTCCAGTAATACAAGATTTTTAATTGATCTATCGATAATGGCTTTTTCCTGAAGCATTGGACATCACCATGTGGCTAAACATCAATATGGATAACTGGCTGCTTGAACTTGGTTGATGGTGGTGTGATTCCTATTTTTGGCATGTTTGGAAGATAGTTTGCGCGGATTATGGATTTAATTTAGAAGACTTCATAATAGTTACTTTGTATCTTTAGTTGAATATTAATGGGTAAATGATATATCCTGGAATGGTGAACAGATATAAGAATTTAACCATCACTTTAATGTTCTAATTTATGGGGTGCTTATAGTTCTTAGTATTTTATGAAAAAATATTAATTAATTTGACTTTCTGTTATGTAGTATCTTATATCTTATTATTCACTTGAATTTCTGGGAAGCACATCATTCACTTGTGAGATCAACAAAGAGTACAGTACTCTCCTAGTATTAGTATCATGCCTCCTTTGAGAACCCAAGTTTGAAATGAATGCTCCAATTGCTTTTTTCAAATGAATGCTCTAATTGCAGTCTCATTTTTGTTCTCGCATTGATTTCCACTTTCAATTTGAACCAGGAAAATAGCATAATAATACTGCAGTTGATTTCAATGATATGTGTAAAGACAGCCCAATAACGCTCAGCTAATTATAAAAGACTATTGACGTATTCCTTGGAGCTCCCCTGGCTGCAAGTACTAGTATAATTCCTTTTGGAAAGACAAAAGCATAAGAGCCTCCATCAAGAAGGGCCATTAAATCTTTTCGTAAGCATTTTCAAAATCTAGGAAGATCATGCGAAAATTTTGATTTGGAATTCTTCCCCAATCCATTGCTTTCCAACTAGTTATAAGGTTTTCAAGGACGCATCTCCCTTTTATACAACCCATTTGTGTGCATTGAATAATTCATGGGAGAATATCCCTCAATCTTAAAGCAATTTTTTTTGCTAGGATATTACAAGATACATTGAAGAGAGTTATTGACCTCTAATTTTTTATCAAGGTTTTATACCGTTCATTTGGAATTATTTTTATTATACCTTTGCTTATCACTTTTCCCATCGAGCCTTTATCTATAGCTTCATTAAAAACAAGCAATAAATCTTCAACAATCCAATTAATATTTTTTTATAAAATTCAATGGGCAGGCTACCAAGTCCCAAAGATCTATCATTGTTGAAGGAAAGATCTATCATTGTTGAAGGTTTGAATTGTGAGTTCAATTTCATTTCTAATTATTTTTTCTTTCAATTTGATGATTGTAACTTAATTAATTTGGGAATCGGTTTTTTCAACTAGATCTAGTTTTACATGAGAGGTCCCCTTGGTGTTTTGAGGAGAAAATATTTTTAATAATAGAGGTTAAATTTATTTAGCATATCTTCAGGGTTAGAGAGTGGATTGTATCCATCCCAAACACATTCAATATTTTCATTAATAGTTTTTTTATTTAATTTAATTAAAGAATAATTTTGAGCCTTTATCCCCATTATTTAACCAATTCATTTTTTTCCATTTTCCTTGACCTTGAATTTTCCTAGTTTGAAGGCTTCTTAAGGAACTTTTGTAGAGAATTAATTCCTCATCTAGTTTTCCTTTTTCAAGGTTGTCTTGAAGGTTTGATTCTAGGTCAACGAAGTTTTCTTGGATGATATATTCTTTTTTTTTGAGATAAATTGCTTTTTTCCCCCAAAAATTGAAAAAGTTAGTCCAAGCTTTAATATTTTGGTTCCATTTTTTAATTTAAGATTCGTTTTTTAGTAACCATTTGTTAATTTCTCTTAGAGTAAAAATACCATTATCACAATCCTCATCTTTCAAAAGATTGGAGTTTAAGATGAATTTTAGACTTTAGCTCATTTTCTGGTTACTTTTCTTAGCTAATAAAATTTTAGAACTAATAGGATGATGATCTAAGTGTACAAGATAAAACTTTACCTTTGTTTCTTCCTCAATTTTGTTAAAAAAAGAAGAATTCCCTATTTTCATAGAATTTATCTAATCCACATTAGATCCCTTTGTTACCTTTTTATGCATTACACTAGGTAAACCAGATAGCAAATTAGAAGTACTTTTTCCCCTTCCTAGGGGTCATAAAGCTTTAATTTTTATTTCATTTTATCCCAAAAAATATTCTCATTCTCTTTCCAATCTAAATCCAACCCACCAATTTTGTCTTGCGGATTTTCTACTATGTGAAATCTCCCCCTATCAGCCATGTGAAATCTCCCCCTATGAGCCAGGGGATATTAGGTCGATTATTGAGCGATTTCCATAGGTTAATTCTTTCCTTGTAATCATTGGCTACTTACATCGAGCACACACTAAATTTTGGGCTATATTTTCTATGACAACCCACACTACCCTAAAGCAAGGAGAGATAACCCACACTACCCTAAAGCAAGGAGAGACACTGGTCTTAATCACATATTTAGCCAACTGATTAGCTAACAAAATAGCCACACCACCCTTCCGCCTATCATTTTTGGAGAAATATGTGACATTTGAAATGTGAAATTATTATCTTTAATTTCTTGTAAAAGGACAATATTTTTTTTTTTGAAATTCAAATATCTTCTTATTATGTATTTTCTATCAAGAGATTCTAGGCCCTCAATATTCCAACTTTGCATTTAAGATGCATCATCTTCCATGTCTTGAGGCTTATATGAATTAATCTTAAAAGTATCAAATCATTTAGACCTAATTATTCTTCTTTTAATTTGTTACTACTTTCATGGTAAGAGCCCCTTTCTATTTTTATATATTACCTCTTCCTTTAACAACTTTATTTTGTTTCTTAGAGAATTCATCAAATTTGTCTAACCCTTCTTTTATCATTTTAAATTTTTTTATAGGATTTGATTCTATATTGGTATTAATATATGGGAAGGTGACAATTTAATCTCCAAAACTTTGTTCAAGCTTGACTTTGGATCATGAAGAGCCTCTTTCCTCAAGCTATCACATAAACCACCTCCCATGGTGTTCTCAACCATTTCAACAAACTTTGAGCTATTGGAGGTGTTATCATAGTTGTGTTCCATTAAGGCTTATTTATCACCTTTTTTAATTGGCTCAATGTTTGGTTGAGCAAAAGTCCCCTCGACTAGATTTAGTGGGGAATTACTTTTGTCCATTTAAGGAGGCTCATCCTTCCTACCTAGGGAGGATAAGAAAGGATCTAAAATAACATTATATTTTAAATTATTATTGTATGAAAAGACTTCCTTAGGCTCGACTGTTTAAATGACTTTTGTTTATTTTTGTTTTTCTATTTTTTTTTTCAAGTGGCATATATTTTTTGAAATATGATGTAATAAAATGTGTAAGTTTAGTAAATTTTGTGTTTATATTTTTTTGAAAAATTTAAAAACTTGTTTGAATACAGTTTTTCTAAATTTAAACTATAATTTAGTTGTTGATAAAATGTTAAAAAGTGAAGTTACATGAGACGCTAATCTTTATAGTAAATTCTTTTTTTTCCTTCAAATTTTTTTTGTGTATTTATAATGTCAAACTTTAGTGCATGGATATATTTTTCTTCAATTTTGGTAATATATTTTTAAATAATTATTAAAATGTGTGTGTACTAAAACATAGTTGTTTCCTTTGTTGTTATAACCTTTGAGATAATTAATTGATGTAGAAACATAAAAAATTATGGCTGGGAAATCGAAGAGAAAAATTTCGTAGAGCAGAAGGGTGGCAAAGCTGGCTCGAAGGAGTTTCCAAAGATGGCCCGAAGGAGTTTCCAGTAGAAATGGAAGAAAATGGAAATTGTGAAATTCCTACTGAAGGAATTATTTATAGCTATTTTTATTTTAGCAAAGGAGTGGGATAAAGTACTTCAAGGTGGCCTCTAGTCGATGCATGGTTACTTGATCTATGTACAAAAGTGGTGCCCTAAATTTGATCTTATATGTAGACACTTAAAAATAACCTAGGCCTACAAGTTCTATTTTTCACATAATTCTTCCTAGCATAATTAATACATTTTAATTATGGTCCACCTTCATCTGTTAATTAAATAATTTATAATTATTTAATTAATTAATGTCTTTATTCTTCATGATTATTTACTTATTTAATATGTCACTAATGGTCTACTATCTTCCTACAATTAAATAAATTTCTTAGTTTATTTAATTATCTTTATTCATAATATCTTCTTGATTATTAAATAAATGAATTTTATTTATTTATTTAATATGTCATTAATTCTCATAATTAAATAGATTATTAATTTATTTAATTATTAGTCACATTCTCTAAATTAAATAATTATCTTTAATTATTTAATTGTCTCATTTGAGATTTCCCTCATTTTAAATAAAATTAATTATTTAAAATGATCTCACATTTTAACTGACACTCCTTTTAGTAAATAATCTAAATATCAATTATTTACTATCATGCAAATCCATATTTTTGAATTAATTTTAATTCAAAATTGGTAATCTTCTTCCATAAATCCAGTAATTGCTAAAATTTTTAATTTTCCAAATCTCATATTTCTTTCCATCTTTATCCTCTTGATTTTCTAAATCTTTCATTTTCTATCCTCTTGTCACATTTATTCTGACTGTCGATTTGATTTTCTCAAATGACATCTTGGCCACTCATTTCATATTTTTTCCCTAACCCTAATTATGGGTTGTCACATGCAATCTTGGCCACTAATGTTAGGCTTTTGTCAACTTTTAATCTTGGTCCTCCATCCAAAATTGCATTTTCTATAAAATTCCAATTTTGCTCTTATTTTAGACTGATAATGCATATACTTAGACTTCTTAGCATTTTTGTATTCGATATCTTTGCTTATTGAATCTTAGGCATTTCTTGTCATAGGCATAGTCATAGTGGCATTATTTTGGCATAATTTAGGCATTAATTTAATGTTTATCATTTGCATGATAGCATAGCATTTGTCATTCCAAATCCTTCAAACCTTGCTTTGGACATTGTCTTAGTCATAGTCATTGCTCACACACTAATTCTGAGGGCAACTATCACATATTTTTAGAAAGTTAGAAGGTTCTATGGAGGTGATTCATGGAGGCTTCGAGGATTATCTGGTATAATAATTTTTTTTTATCTTTCCTTCATTGTGCTTTATAGCTTTCTTTGGGTTTTGTGCTTATGCTTTAATCATGCTAACCTTAGGAAAATTCCCATTGATACATTGGTGAACCCAACATTTTTTCTTCTATAGTTTCCATAAATTTTTTGGTTTTTTATGTTGTTTTTGTAGGCACATGTATGGAACGTCGCATTTGAGTCTTATCATGCCACATTTGCTGTGTCGTGACACATTCATAGGTTGAAACAACACAATAGCTCTGTTGTACCACATACGCCATTCATAAAGTCACATTTGACAGATCAAGCTGCATTCGACATCCCAAACAATGCATATGATATTTGCAATGCATCTACTCGTCAAACTCCAGAACGTAGAACCAAGCCGCATTTGCTGCACAGAGCAACGCATTCGCTCTACTATGACGTATTTTACTAGTAATAATTTCTTCCTTTTTACGTTTGTGTTTTCCACATTTCCTTTTGTATTCTAGTTTTCTTTTCTCTAATCTGACTAGAATAGGTGTTTTTTGGTTACTAATCATTGTTTGTAGTGTTTGGAACTTAAATTTTGTGGGTCCAAGACAATTTGTTCAAACTACTAATTTGTGGTTTTGCAGATTCGTTTGTCAAAGAAATATAAACTTGAAGCTTTGTGTTTGTGTATTTTTAGATTAGAAAACATTTCATTTAGTGCACTAAAATGAACATGTCTTTTATTCTACTTGATTGTGCTTGAAGGTGGTAGGTGACTATGCTCTCACCTTGTGCAATCTAGGTGATCAGAAAGCCAAACCTGCCTTATTTTTGTGTAACCTTGATATAATAATCGAAGTATCCTCTCCCCTTGTACATTCATGCGATCTTGGGTGTAAGAGAAATGGTTATTGCCTCTAGAACTTAGGCTTTCCTTGGTATATAAAAGCTACAATCAATGGAGCTAAATCAAAGCTACCCCCGACTGGTATATAAAAGTGAATCCTAAGGGAAAGCCTAGAATTATGAGTTCAGATGTGTCATATGGACCAAGTAGTAATCCCCAACACCCTGTTGAGTGTAACCTCTTCAGGCTAGAGTACCTCCTAAATAGAGATTAATCTTGTGCCCCATGTATGGCCACTCAAATGGGGGTCCCAAAATAAATACTCTTGTGTAGTAGCCAGAAACCTTCTATTTGCTAGCATAACAATGGTCATTGTGAAGGCATTCACATCTTCATAGTTTTTAGGAGAGGTGATCAATCTACCATGGGAGTTTCATGGGGGTTGGAAGCTTGGTTGGCTTGAGAAGAGAGTGCACTGTAATGGGGAGCTTGTGTAACTAAGCTTCTAAATTCACACACTAAGGATATGTGGTTCAGAAACCCACATGGAATCTAGCAATATTGTCATGGCCTAACCATAAGATAAATACAACCCATCTCACAATTAGTGCCAACAATGTCCACAATATCATCACAATCAGTTGGAGCCACCTTTGGGTCCTCAGCAATGTGGGCAAGTTATTCCAATCCTCTATTTACCACTTTGGTTAGTGCCATGGGTGCATCATCAAGCCATTTAAATCCTCTATTCACAACAACATCTAGTACAATGAGTGCATCCTCATCAAACTCTATCATGGGTACATCATTCAACCCCTTGGGAGGAAGTAAACGACATGTATTTATTCAAAGACCACAACCCAATGTTAACACATCAATACAGTTTAATACCAATCCCTCTCAAGGATAAAACACAAATATTTCCCTTGGAAAATTTCAACATTTGGGACAAGGAAATTAGAACACACAACATATGGCATCATTCGGACACCAAAACATTCATGGTCACCATATTCCCCAAATTTTGACTCAAATAACTAGAAGACACATTCTAACATACTCATCACATATTCACACCCATCAACACGTCCCCAATCCAAACTTTCAACACCAACAACACACAAACCAAAACACATCATACACACAACAACACATCCCACAACAAAACACCAACATCTCTTCACAAAAAAGGGGACCCATGCTTTACTAATCACTCCAATGTATGGTCCAACAAATAATCCTACAATTGATGCCTTGACAACCCATGTGGATCAATTACAAAAGACTATAGAATATATGCAAATATTCGACAAGAAATCACAAGTGTCATATGACATATGTGTATATCCTTTTGACACAAATCTATACATGCCACCATTTCCTTTGGGATATGTGTCACCAAAATTTACCAAATACAGAGGAAAGAAAAATCCTATTGAACATGTTTGAGAATTCTCAACCCATTGTATGGACATTGCCTATGAACACATGTACTTAATGAGACTCTTCTCCAAAAGTCTTGCAGGGCCTACCCTTGAATGGTTCTCCACTCAAAAAGGGATACAAACATGGGATGAACTTAAACACAAATTCATAAAAAATTATGCATATAACATTGACATGGAAACCTCCATCACTAGATTATTCACTCTCACACAAGAAGATACTGGTGAAAATTTTATCCCATTCTTCCAAAGATGGAGAAGTCTAGCAAGCCGTTGCCACATCGACATACCTAAAAAAGAAAAGGTTGACATGTTTGTTCAAACACCTCTAGGCCCCTTGAAATATGGATTGCAAGTTCATTGCTACACAACTTTTACAGACCTAGTCGAAAAGGGTGTCCAGGTTGAGAAAGATCTTATTGCGAAAGGAGAGCTAAAATATGGCCCTAAAAACACAAACACAAACCCAACCGCTGACAAAAATAAGTATTGGGTCAAAAATAAACATGTTACCAATGATGGTGTGGTCGATGCTAAAGTTGTAAACACCATGGGTCTGGTACTTACTCTAAAAGGGGTTCAACCAAAAAACAAACCAACGACAATATTGCACCCCCCACCAATGTCACTCCAAATAACCAAAATGGTCAAAGTAGTCAGAATAAAGGACAATCTCACTAGACAAGACAATTTTGGAAATGACATACACTGGTTTGGGAGAACCAATTGAGGATGTCCTTAAGAAACTCCTCCAAAATTGTATCATCAAACTTGAGGAACCCAAGCTGTATGATCTGGGGTAGTTTAAACCATCATGGTGGGATGATAGTGCTTTCTGTGATTACCACCAGGCTAAGGGGCATAAGACATCCTCTTGTCAACAACTAAGAAATATTGTGGAAGATCTTATTGAAAGTTGAATTATTGAATTGGGTGGGCCACAATTTGCATCAAATGCTAACCATACCATTCATAAGAACCCACTGCAAGACCATGGTTCTAATCAAGCTTCAACATCAGGTCCTAAGACTAATAATAATCAAGCCAATTAAGCCTGTGCCACATACGACTATTCTGGTGGACCTATTGTTAACAATGTCCAAAATGATGATGAGTGCATCAATACATCACAATCAAAAGAGCAGCTCAATGCAACGCCACCACTCAAAGTGGCAAGGTCACCATAGTTGGTTCACCTCCTGCTAGATAGCTGAAAATCATAATACTTGGTCCAGTTGTTAAGAAATATCAATCTGGCTTGTTCATAAAGAAATGGCAACCTAAGAGTTACTTTAACCTTATAGACCAGCTCAGAAAAACCCCTGCACAGATTTCCATACTCGAGTTGCTTCACATCTCTCCCACCCAAAAGCTATACTTGACAAAACCTTGCAAGAGTCCTCCATCCCTCAAGACATTGATGTCAACTGATTTGAGACCATGGTGGGATACCTCGCTACCCCTCACCATGTAACATTTTCTGATCAAGATTATTCATCCCCAAGACCAAGGTCATAATGACACACTACACATCGAAACTTTCATCCATAAGCACAAGGTCAAGAGAGTTTTAGTAGATGGCAGAGTAGTATTGAACATATGCTCCTTAAAATTGGCTAAGGCTCTAGGATTTTATGTTGCTTGTGTGGATGCAATAAAGAGCATAGTCATAAAATCATATGATGATGAAGAACGTTCTTCTCGAGGCATTATTTCCCTTCCTATCAGAGTGGGACCAGTCATTGTGGACACAACTTGCCAACTCCTAGATCTTGAATTACCTTATAACATCTTACTCAATTGTCTATGGATTCACGCCCTCAAATCCGTTCCCTCCACATATCACCAATGCTCTAAATTTCCCTTTGACGGCACAAAAATCACCATATATGGAGACCCTGACCCTTTTCAATATTGCACCAATCTTAGGGGTATTGTTGAACATTAAGTTCCCATCAATCAAGAAGCGTCAAGCCCTTCTTCTTCCAAATACATTGACCCATCCAAACTCGCATCATCAACTTCTACTTCTTCCAGATCTTCCGTCAGACCATCATCTACCTCGCTTCCTAAGGTTGAGGCCAATGTCAAGATATAGGACATAGGCTGTGGAGAATTCAAACTGAATATGACATATAGCATCACAACAATACCCAAGTCTTTGAAGGTATATGGATGACCATGTTTCATAATGGAACCTAAAGAAATATTCAAAGTTTTGCCAAAGAAAGTTTTCATAAAATGGGGAGACATGAATAATGAAGACATTGTCGACATAATAGGATGGCTTTATAAAGAACTAGAAGACTTACCCCCATTACCCATTAAGATATATGAAAAAGGATAGACACGATGAAGGAAAAAGGATACGATGGAACTAGTGGCCTTGGTAGAAATTAAATTGGGAAAAGAGAGCCCATAGAGGCTTCCAAACAACCAAAGTATCTTGGATTAGGGTATGGATTTTCTGACAATGACAATCGACGTACCAATGGACTTTCGAGTGAGTGCATGAATGCTTCGGAAAGTGTCATGATCATTAAGGAATCCCTTATAGAAATCGACTCCCATGAGTGGGAATTTGGCTCCCAATGATCCCTAAGTGACTGTTCCTTGATGATTTGTTCCTTGAACTTAGGGAACTTACCTCTAAACAAATATTTTGGAAAATGTTCAAAATTGATTCGGCCTCTAATAGACCTTTTTTCCTAAGGAACAATGAGAAGCCATAATCCTCCTCTAATCCCATTAACCCTATCGTGACATACCTATCCAACCATCTAAACCAAATAACCATCATTCAGATCCATTCGAATTGCCACATGACACTGATGACCATGTCTCTAATTCCTTCATCCCCTACTTTTCTGATGAGTATGAGACAAGTGAAGGGGAATATTGGATAGAGTCCGATGTGAAATTGGATGATGACAATTTCATTTTCAATGTCTCTAAATCTGTATGCATTCTTTCTGCATCCTCCCCACCATTCACCAATGCTAACGATGGCATTTCCTTAGTCTACCCGTAATTAATCGATTGGAACCAACAAGGCCCGCTAATCATGGAAATCTTTCAAAATGATGAGGCCATTGCATAATTCATGGGACTCTATGAGGGCATACGTAGTGGTGATCATAAAGCTAGATTGTGTAGCTTACGTCGAGGAGACTACTCTGTCCTTGAGTCACAAAATGAAAAGTAAAAATAAGAGAAAAAATGAAATGTTTTTAGGTGAAAACTGAAAGTCATCTTCTGATGACAAAAAGGTAAAAATAAAGGACGTATCTGTGGGTGAAAACTTCTCTAAGGCACCCAAAGATGGAGGATGATAATTTCTACTTGTAACACAAGAAAAATCAGTCATGCTCATAGAGGACACTATGGAAGTAAACATATCTACAACAGAAGATCCTAAGATAGTCCTCTTTGTAGCATCCTTGACTGAAGAAGAGAAACCAAAATTTCACAAATTCTTTGCAGAGCATAAAATTAACTTTGCATGGTCCTATACTGACATGCATGGGTTAGATCCAGAACTTTTCTTGCACCACTTGCTATTATTTCCATATGTCAAGCCAGTGAAACAAAAGCTATGAAAGATGCACCCACAAATTGCATTATTAGTCAAAGAAAAACTTAAAAAATTGTTAGATGTGGGATTCATATGGTCCATAGATTATGCTGAATGGATATCAAATCTTGTACCTGTCACAAAGCTGAACGGTTAGATTCACATCTACATAGATTTTTGGGACCTAGATAAAGCATGTCCAAAGGATGAATTTCTCTTGCCAAACATAGACACCATAGTGGATCTCACGATAGGATATGAGATGATGTCCCTCATGGATGGCTTTCTAGGATATAATCAGATTTGTATTTCCTCGGAAGACCAACATAAAACAAGATTCACTTGTCCTTGGGGTACATATTGCTGAAATGTCATGCCTTTTGGTCTTAAGAATGCAGGTGCCACGTATCAGAGAGCTATGACCACAATATTTCATGAAATGATGCACAACATAATGGAAGATTACGTGGATGACCTTTGGGCTAAATCATTGACAAGAAAAGGTCATTTGAAGGTGTTAGACACAATTTTTAAAAGACTGGAAGAATATAAAGTCTGACTGAATCCTAATAAATGCATCTTCGGTGTGTCATCTAGAAAATTTTTAGGGTACATTGTTTCTCGTAGAGGCATTGAAGTAGATCCAACCAAAGTGAAAGCCATCATAGAAATGCCTCCTCCCAAAGGAATAAATGAACTTAGGACATTGCAAGGCAGGTTACAATCTATTTGATGCTTCATAGCACAATTGGCTAACAAGTGTCAACTGTTTTAGTATCTTTTGTGCAAAAGTATCCCTTTTGTGTGGATGAATAAATGTCAAGAGGCCTTTCAACTAATAAAAGACTACCTTTTGTCACAACCAATCCTTATGCATCCCATTAAATGAAAACCTTTAATCTTATACATATTTGCAATGACTTCAACACTAGGGGCATTACTGGCACATAACAACCATGATGAGAAAGAAAGGGCCATATATTATATCAATCGAACAATGGTCAGGTATGAGCTAAATTACACATCAATTGAACGTGCTTGTCTAGTAGTTGTGTTTGCGGCTCAGAAGCTAAGACACTATATGTTGAGTCATGGGACACAGTTGGTAGCAAAGATTGACCCCTTGAAATATCTATTGAGTCACATGACATTGACAAGACATCTAACAAAATGGGTAATGATCTTGAGTGAGTATGATATCTAGTACTTGGTAAGAAAAGCAATGAAGGGACAAGTAATAGCAGACCAATTAGAAGAGGCACCTATGCAAAATGATCATCCCTTAGTGACAAATTTCTAAGTTGAGTCGATATCTCATATAGAACCTAAGTCACCTTGGAGGCTATATTTTGATGGGTCTCATACTAATCATGGTTCGGGGGTAGGCATATTGTTTATCACCCCTCAAGGAGACTTCATCCCTAATTATTTCTGCATAGCTTTCCCATGCACAAATAATGTGGTGGAATACAAGGCACTTGTCATAGGACTTAGAATGGCAATAAAATGGAAAATCAGAACACTTCATGTCTACAAAGATTCTCAGTTAGTCATTAACCAAGTTAACAACGACTATGATACTAGGGATGAGAAATTAATGCCTTACAAAAGAATGATTAACAATTTCTAGAAATATTTTCACATGGTGACTTTTGAATAGGTTTCTAGAACAAAAAACAAGGTAGCAGATGCAATGGATACGATCGGCTCTCTCCTAGACATTCCAAGCAATATGCCTCAATTGGAATTCTTGGTAGAACAACTTCTAGTCCCCGCCTATGATATTCCCGAATCAGAGATGGTTTGTGAGCCTTTTGGTCCTGATTCTCCCTGGTATCAGGGTATTTATGACTACCTCAAAACACAAACCCTTCCCACCAACTTGTCTAATAACCAAAGAAATTCCTTTATCTGAAAAGCTACCAGATACTCAATCATCAGCAACACCCTCTATCATTGAAGCTTTGATGACACCCTCCTTAGATATCTCGACAACAACGAAGCACACACAAACTTATGCGAGGTACATGAGGGTATATGTGGGTCTCATTCAATTGGTCCTACTCTGGCCAAGAAGACAATGAGACTTGGGTACTATTGGCCGACCATTGAGAAAGATGCACTTGAATATGTTAGGGCTTGTTTCCAATGTCAGATACATAGTGACTTGATTCATGCTCGATCACAAGAACTTTGACTGATTACTTTTCTTTGGCCCTTCACACAACGGGGACTCAACCTCATGGGAAAAATTCATCCTACTGCTTCCAATGGCCACAAATTCATCATCACCACCACTAAGTGCTTTACAAAGTGTATCAAAGCCATACCCCTTACATACATAACCAACAAAAAAAATTCCAAATTCATTCTTAACTACATCATTTGCCGGTATGGTATTTCATTGTCCATAATCACAGACAATGGGTGTCCATTCAAAAATCAAGACGTTCGTGAGTTATGTGAGCAATTCCATATCCAACATCATTTTTCCATGCCATATTACCCACAAGGAAATGATCAAGCTGAGGTATCCAATAAAACCATCCTTAAAATTCTCAAAAAGACTATTAATGATGCTAGTCGGGCACATCCAACTTAACCCTTCTCTATGGGACTACTGCACTAGCATCTGCATGCCTATGGAAGCCACTCCATTTGCCCTAGTCTTTGGAGCTGAGGCCATATTTCCCATCGAGGTTGAAATTCCTTCCTTACGAGTCTCCATGAAGGGTCTGACTGATGATGAGAAGTATAGACAGTCGCACTTGCATGAGCTGGAGATGTTAGAGGAAAGAAGACATAATTCCTTGAACCATCTACATGCATATCAAAACCATATCTATCACAATTACAACAAGAGAGTCATGGTCAGGAAGTTTGACATTGGAGATTTAGTCCTCATACAAAATCTAAAGAATCAGGCTGACAGAGAGAAACCTAGCAAGTTCAAACCAAATTGGCTAGGTCCTTACGTCGTCATATCCTCTTTTGGTTATGGAGCTTATCAGCTAGCTACTCCAGATGGGGAACAACTAACAGAGCCTATCAATAGTCTTCATCTTCACAAGTTCTATGCATAGCATTAGAAATTCAGGCTAAAAACCTTAAAAAATACAAAAGAATTGAAAAACATAAAAAAACCGTCACCCTGATGAAAACTTGGCAAATAGGCATCTTGGCGACACCAAAATAAAAAATAAAAAATTACAAAAATAGTAAAGAGAAATAATTCATCCAAAAGTGAAAACTTGGCAAATAGGCACTTTGGATAGGCACCATGGTGAAAACTTGGCAAACGGGTGCCATGTGTAGTCAACCATTGCTCTGCCATCTACTGTCACTTTATCTACCTTGGTCCATAATGAAACACATCTTTCCACCACCACCATGACACTTGCCATGACATTGCACCCTTCCTTTCATGGTTGGAAAACGGTTGACATCAAGTTCGGAAGACTGCTCGTCCATCATCCCATGCATATCATTTTCATGTCCTTCAAATTGGCTAAGTCCTTGGCCTGACTAGGGGCAAACTTTTATCATGTGACTGTAGTGGGCATCATACATGGTCTCAACAATTGTAAAAGTCCTAAAAAGGACAAAAACATTGTAAAAGTCCTTAAAAAAGACAAAACGTCATAAAAGTCCTAAAAAATACAAAAACATCATAAAAGTCCTGAAAAATACAAAAACATCATAAAAGTCCTAAAAAAGAGACAAAAACATCATAAAAAGTCTTGAAAAAAGACAAA
The DNA here is from genome assembly GCA_007258455.2 of Sequoia sempervirens. Taxonomy (NCBI): domain Eukaryota; kingdom Viridiplantae; phylum Streptophyta; class Pinopsida; order Cupressales; family Cupressaceae; genus Sequoia; species Sequoia sempervirens. Next base: position 79,493 of record VDFB02091927.1, on the reverse strand, counting down.
ACTTTGAAAAACGTCATGAAAAAAGACCTAAACATTGAAAAACATCTTGAAGAAATCCAAAATAAAATAAAAATCAAAACATAGTAAGAAACACAAAAACATCCAAATAATGCTTCAAATTTCCAAAAAATAGAGTCGCATTTTGTCATGTCAATCATATTAGTCAAGTCTTTGTCATCTATCTGAACTATGTTGTCTTTGTGCATTTGCTACATAGGTAAGACTCATCTGTGAGTCCCCAAGACATTAGGTCAGTCCTCTTAGGATTGTGAAAATAAAAATCATGATTCAATCTTTGGTCATCAAGACAAAGTAATTGGTCATGTCGAACTACGAGGTCTCTGAGTGAATGAAATAGGCAAGGCCATCTGTCGATGAGCCCCCGAGGCCACACTAGGTTAGTCCATTAGGGTTCATGGCACTACATTGGCACACACATCAAAAGTCTTTAAGTCAAGACAAATCATTTTCTAAATAGACAAACTTCTAAAAAAAATTATGGAAATCATTTATTCAACATGACAATCACATTAGCATGTCAACATCGACATGTAGTCAGTAGAAGTTAATTCAGTCACCTTCAGTCAACCTCAGTCAAAACAAGGAAAATTATCTAAACCTATCAAACTGTCAACTTTTTTGTTATTCTTTAGATGTGTCCTTATGAAGAACAACCTCTGGCATTTATGCCTTAGGATGTGTCCTTCCTAGGCATCATCACTATCATCTCACATTTTGAGGGATCCTCTTGACATTTAAGGATCGATCCTCTCGACAACGAAATCATTCAGTTTGTTTCCTTCCTAAATTTTGCAATCTTTGGCATTCCTCATATCGACATCATCAAAATTTGACACCTAGTATCTTGACATTTAAAAAACTCGGCATTCCACACTTGGCACACACTTGGAAAACACTTGGAAAATGTTGTCTTGAAATTTTGTCTTTTGACTTTTCATCATGTTACTAGTTTCTCAATGATGTCCTGACAACGAGATTTAGAGAAGCAGTGACATATCATGATGATTGTCTTGTCTTGTCTTTTTGAAAATCATGTTACTAGTTTCTCGGTGATGTCCTGACAATGAGATTTAGAGAAGCAACAACCTATCATGATGTTTGTCTTGTCTTGTCTTTTTGATAGTCATGATTACTTGTTTCTTAGTGATTAACTGATAACAGGATTTAGAGAAGCAGTGACATATCATGATGATTGGCTTGTTTTTTCTTTTTCAGGTAGTCATGTTGCTAGTTCCCCAAGGATTTCCTGGCAACATGATTTAGATGAGCAACGATGTTTCATGACTTGTCTTTATTGTCTTTCTTGTCTTTTTATGCTTGTGGTTGGTTATGATGAAAATATTGGGGCAATTGTGCTCTTAGTATGAGTCATGATCATCCTTGTCTATGACTTCTTGTCTTATGTGATGGTACAACCTTGCACACCTTGATCTATGTCATATCATGGTGTTTGTTGGCCATTACAATAATCCACCAAATGATGATTAAGAGAAATAAATATTAAAGTCCTATGGTAATATGTTTAAGGATTTGGTGTAGGAACTAACATGCATCTCCTTCTGTCTTGTCATCTTCTTCCGCCCATCTCATGATGATATCTTGTGACATATAGAAACATAGGTGCACACATGATCATATAGGCATTGCATTAGGTCCATACATCATCATTTATATCATCAAAAATCATATACATTGCATCACATATGGCATCATACATTAACATTCTCATAAATATGGCATCCATTCAAATAAATACATTATGCATATCATCATCATCCATGGCGTAACATCATTGTGACATATAAATAAACATCGCATTATCATGGCATCACATTACATATAACCATCATAAATGCATACATGACATGGCATATAAATGACATCATCATCATGGGAATCATAAATGCATAATTCACATAGCCATCACATGGTACTCATATCTGCATCATCATCACATAGACATACATCAAAAGGTATAAATCACATCACATCATATAAACACATATATAGGCCGCATCAAAATTGCATCATATATATATCATATCATCTGAAAAAAATAATGTCACAGGATAGAGTCACAAGAGATCCCAAAAAGAAGAGCTTGTAGGCTCGGTGGTCAAATAAAAATGTCATAACATAAAGTGTTTGAATTCAAGATAATAATAAAATATGGCTATGTCGAGCTCTCCTCATCCCCTCGAGGAGAAGATCTAGGAGACTGATGCTCTGTCAAAGGAATCAATGCCACTATGGGTACTGTAACCTATGCCAGGGAGGCTAAGGGATCTATCATTGTAGCTTGTGTCTGAGAAACTAATGGAACTGTTGTTGATGGTATCATCTCAACTGTAACATGCATCTAGGATGACAGTGCTACGTGAGTCTAAGGGACTGAAGGGTTTGTCACTGGTGACTGGTTTTGTGTGGACCTGTCCTATGATCCAGATGATCTGTGGCTATGCCCTCACCTATGACTAGAGGTATACCTGTGGGAATGGTTGGACCTATGCCCGGATGACTGCCCAGAGGAAGTCGATCCCCCTACACTTCTATGACTCTAGTTTCCACTACCATTCCTTGACCTACTGTCGTTGCATTTCCTTGTCTGTGTCTGTGTTAGAGTAGGGTCTCTCCTCTTGGGTGGCACTGCCTACTCATATAATAATCAGTACCAACCAAGACATGCGCTAACCCTGGAAAACTCTTGTGCCATGTCTGCTGATGGTCCTCTGCATGAGTGTGCAAACTTTGTGCACCACTACGTCGACTCCTGCTGGCGGATCACTTCCTAATCCCACTCTACCCTCACCACCTCTAGCTCAGCCTGGAGAGCCATGACCTATGCTGCACTCTCATCCAATATTTGCTGCAAGTCTACCACCCTCTGATCTGTGGTCGTGTCATGTGGTAGTGGTGATCTTGAGGGTATCTCCTCCCTCCCCTCTACCATGTTCCACCTTAGTAGCCACTCAACCTCATCAATGGCTTGATCATCATCCCTGATATCATCATCCTCCCCCGTGTCCTCTCCTCCAACTCCCTCCTCCTGCGAAATCTCAACCTCCATCTTGGTCTCCTATTGGACCTCCTCTCGTCCAACCTCCTGCTCCTCTCTAGCCTCCTCCTTTGTGACATGTTTCTCATGTCTCTCCTCCTCCTCCTACCTCATCCCCTCCTCCTCTCTCTCCTCCTCCTTGGCTACCTCTGGGATAACATTTAGTGCTCCTTTGGCCACATGCTGTCATACCCTCCTCCTACCACCGTCTCCTCCTCTCCTCCTCCTCCTGTCATCTCCCTCGTCATCTCCATAATCTCTATCTCTCCCTCCACCCCTGCCTCTGTCTCTGCATTTGTCTCTCCCCCGACCTCTACCTCTCCCCATATCTCTGACTCTGCCTCGTCAGACACCTCATGGCACATGTGGTATAACTGATCTCCTATCAATCGGTGTTGGCCCATCTGGATCTGTCAATGGCACTAGATGATGAGTCTGCCACCATAAATCATGATCAATAGTAGTCCCCAAATCTACAACTCCACTTCTCCATCCCCACTGCTGGGCTACTAAACCATCAATCTACTACATGGTGAATGACACAAAAATAGGTGGACTCTAGGCTGACTCTCTAGATGACCTAGCATACTTGACTATCCCTACAGGAACACCCTACTACTCACCAAACTATCACAAAACCCTTTGTGGCAGATACATCTCAATGATCAGCTGACTCTGCACCATCCTGCCAATAAAGGATTCAAACTATATGCAAAAATGAAAGTGATCATCCTCACCCTCCCACTAATCGTAATCCCTGTATGGCCTCTGAATAAATGATATCATGGTATCGATCTGATGATTCCACCATCCTATCTCCCCAACTCTAGTTTGTTGTAAGGTGTCAGCATAATAATAAATGCATGAAATGCCATCTACAAGCTGTGGTCTCTAGATCAGAGGTCAGAATATAACAACATGCTCTCATGCCCAAATCATTAGGAGCATTGTCCCACACCCAATGCTTTGTGCTCTCCCATAGGCTACCTCATGTCGCTGATGATATAACATACCAAGTAAGCAAGGGCCCAGGCATAAATGATCCTATCCTATTACATCCAAACAAGAACATCTCCCCAGGAAATGGGAAATCTATGTCCTCGATAGTTTGAAATGAGTACACCCCCAATCAGTGTCACTAAGAGTGCATCAAATCGCCCATATTGCTCGACCATAAAATCCTAGTGGATCTCGTAATCCTCATTCCCTAGCCCTACACCCTGATCATGATAGTAGGCCGTGAAAGTTTGATGACCGTGTTGTGGGTTGTATACGATCCACTCTCCTTGGATCATCAAGTGCATAATACACTATATTTCCTTGAGAGTCACAGTAGCCTCTCATGTCAGCAAGTGGAAAGAACACGTCTCTAAATGCCATCTCTCGCACAATGCAGTCAACAGTCCCTTATTTTCCTGGATAATAGGCATATAGGTGACATAGTAAAGACCAAGCCACATCAACCATCATCACTCTCTGTCATTCATCTAGTCTAAGAATCTGTAGGTTGATCACTAATACATTTGACTACAAAATACGATGAAACTGTTTGACGAAATATGTAAAATTTGATGTTCGTCAGGTGCTTGTAAAATTTGATGTGTAATTTCCAATTTTTTAAAATTTATCCCTGACATTTGTCAAAATGTTGGCTATCATTTTTGTCAAATTTTTGACAAACATGAAAAATTAAAAAAAATAAAATTGTGGCTGACATAAAGAAAAGTGAGTTCACACCTGATTTATTGCAATAGTGTTTTGCTCTACTTGAGACAATTTGTGGAGAACTAAGGACGATTTTCTTGGGAAAAATAAAAAAAAAATCAAGAAGATATCGCCAGGTTGAGGGTAGTCATTGTCTTTTTGCAGAATTCAATTGTGAAAGTCAGATTTGTAGTTCTAGGTTTGAAAATCATATTTTAAAGTAACATCTCATCAGATTTCATTTTTAGAGGTTAAGGGTTTTGAGAATTTCATGTCCAAATTTTGTTGTGTGGAATCACCATAAAATCACAACCGAGGAATAGATTCTTGTGACTATAATTATGTGATCCATAACTCTATTGGTCATGTGGCACAATTGTGCTATAACAAATATAGGATGCATTCATATGTGACCCAAGTTTAATGTGGCTATGTTGTGATAGAAATGGATGCACTCATATAATGTAGTTAATTCAGGTTGTATAATGTAGGTGTTAATCATCATTGGGTGCATTCAGGTTGTCTCAAGTTTAACAGGTTAGGATGCAATTATAGCATGATTGAAGAGTGATTACCTCTTGCTGCAATAAAGAGCCTATAACTCTGGTTGATATGCAGAGTGGTTGTGTTATATCAATTATGTAGTGCATTCAAGCACAACCCATGTTTAATGGGCTATTCTAGAGAGTGATCAATATTTTCTAAACCTTATGAATGTTACTTGACATATATTTGCATAATATCAAATTCCTTCAGAGGATTTTGAAATATCAATGTATCCTATATAGGGTTTAGAATGATTTCTTTTAATTAAAAAAATAAATAAATAATGTATTTCCCTATAATTAGATAATGTGGAGATCTCCTAAATTTTCCCCAAAGACACCATCCCTCTTTGGCACTATATTCATTACTCCAACTACTAGGTTTTTGCATATGACATATTTAATATCTTCATGACCGTGGCTTTTAAATAGATCTCAGTCTTTGCTTTTAATCCTTTTCATGGTAACCCTTGAGTTCCATAATCCACCTTCAATCTCTTCTAAGAACGTTGTCTTAAGCTAGACTGCATAGTATGCATATAAAGCAAGTCCTTCATACCTGCCATTGTTCCAAACCACCACTCACTTCCTTGCTTAAAATGTTCCCTCCATAAGCACAATAGCAAGTTTTAAAATCATGGTTGCCAGTGATTGACCATTAAGGTCACCACTTTCATCATGAAGATACAATGAGATTTTTGTCTTCAAACTTAAGGCATTATGGAAGATAACATTGTGAATTGTTTGTTGTGTACGATTCAATTTTCTTGCACATTTACTGCTTTGCTAACTTCCTTTAAGACTGGGTATTGCACCCTTAGCTGTAATCTCAAACAGCTCACTCACTATCACTTGAAGATTCCTTTCATGAGCATCCTTCTATAAAATCAAACTATGCCCTATAGACTGCCTACTTACTACAGGGGAGTCATTGTTTCATGGTATTGTATTTCTTAAGATCCTTCAACCTTATTGACACTACTTCACAGTCCACAAGGTATTATTCACTATTCTCCCATCTTTGGTGAGTCTCAAAACACTTCTCAAACATGCAATCCACTACCTCCATTATACAATATTAATGGCTAAGAAGAAACATTGAACCTATGATTACCCTTGTTACTTCATTTGGATAGTCATTCCCTAATTGCATTTGCCTTGTCTAACACTACCAAAAGCATTTGAAAAACCCTTAAGGTCAGCAAGGGGGTAAGGAAACTCACTGTTAAAATCTTCACTTTACTATGCAAGGTTTGAACTTTATTATCTTGTCATTGCTTAGCCTATTTTTGACTGTCACATCTCAAGTGCCTGTCATTCTTCTTACCGTAGATTGCATTTACAAATGTCACTAAGCTACATAGTGTGCTTGTTATTAGCTACAATCTTTAGATTGCAAGATTTTGTTATTACCTATGATGTCTCAATCTTTCTGGTATTGCAATCTCACTAATCCGCTATAGTTATTGTTTATGTTTCTATGGAGGCCTAGGGTTTTTACCCTAATCATGCTCTTACCAATGATTATGTTATGTTTTATTAGGGCTCTCTCAATGTTGCTCCTTACGAATGGGTCACTTGCTCTTACGAGCTCGCTACCCCCATTGTTGTAGGAATTTTGTGATCAAGTTCAATATTATGATTTTAGGAGTCTTAACCGTTGGAAATCATAGTAAAATCAGAATTTAATAAGTTTTGGAATTAGTTGGTATGAGTTTTCCACAGTCCATGAAGATACAATATTTAAGCTTATGGATTCGACTGTGTCAATTTTTTTGTCGACGTTTCGGATCACACTCAGTGATCCATCATCATGAAGAGGAAGAAAATGAGATGAGATTGCAGAACAAGTCTCAATAAAGGGTGAGATGGAGGAGGAAGAGAGAAGAGACTTATTAAACAATAAAATAATAATGCCAAGGAAAGAAAAAATAAACAAGTAAAAGCCAATAATAGAATTAAAATAAAATAGAAAGCTAGAGAAAGTAACAAAGATGAAGAAGTGTCAAGAGGAAAAAAGGAAGAAGGGAGAAAATGAATATATTATAATTGTTAAATACTAGAGAAACAAGAGATAAATAAGGTGAAAAAGGACAAAAAACTAGAACTAGTAAAAAATCAAAATCAAAATAAAAGGTCAAAGGATAGAAAGAAAACAAAAAGGCCAAAAAATAATTAGTTTAAAATTGACGTAATAATTAAAAGATAACAAGAAAGTAAAAGTTATAAAAGATAAAAAACATGAGACTAGAATGAATCCAAAATCAAACCATAAGGCAATAAAAGAAAGAAAAGGAAATAATTAAGATGAGACAAGAGATGAACTAAAGCAAACTAAAATGGATGAAACAAGTAAGGTGCAAGAGTGAAAAAATAATAGATAAATAAAAATAAATAAATGAATGAAAAGATAAATAAGTGCTAAAAAATATAAAAGAAAGAACAAATAAGAAGACAAGAGATGAATTGAAACAAAATTAAATGAATAAAACAAGTAAGGTGCAGGAGTAAAAGAATGATAAATTAAAAATAAATAAATAAATGAAAAGAGAAATAAGTGCAAAAACTATAAAAGAAAGAACAAATAAGAACACGAATCCCTAAATAGGTAAGTGATTAAAGAGAGTAATTGAAGAAAAAAGAAAAACAAAGCAAGGCAAAGGTAAGAGGAAATGGGATAAAAAGAAGACAAAGGAGGAAAGAAGAAAAGGGGCAAAGGCAAAAAAGGGAAAGAAGAAAGAAAGGAGGGGAAGAGAGAAAATTTAGACTACACCAAAGAAAAGGGGAGAGGTCAAAGGGGGAAGGGAAAGATAGGTGAAGGTGAAGGCGAGAGGGAAGGACTTAGGTGGGAGGGTTGGAATGGAGGGAGTCTAGAAGGGGATGCCAAGCTAGACTTAATTGCCAACCTTCATCGTGATTGAGATTCGTGGAGTGGTTTCGGATGGTGATGGCTTCTTGTAGTTTTGGAATTACCATTATAAAGTGTTTTTTGGGGTCATTAACTTTAGACTATCTTCTCTTTTGCAAGGGTGGTTGCATGCCAAATTTTTTTGGTGTAAAATATCAGAATTATTAGATTATGTTACCTGTCTATGAATAAAATTTATTAGAGTGTGAGTTTGATATTTTTTGAAGATCTAAATAGTCAAGCTTGTTAAAGAAAAATCATGTTAGATAATATTAGTCTAGAACAAATTGAAGAGACACTTGATAGATTGTGGGCTAGATTGAAAAGAAAGGGTGATGGGAAATGTTATTGTCCTTAAAATAATTGCAAGGGCTTAAAGACGAGATGACTTTTAATCACAACAGCTAAGAAACATTGTAGGAAGCATGGTCACATTGAAAGGGGGAATGATTATCGTCCATTGATAAGTTGTTCATTATATGTGTTTATATTGATTGAATTTGTAAATGTTTATATTGTTTTAACATTTTATATATATATATATATATAATCACTTGATCATGATCATGGTTTATTTGTGTCTATCATTATTATAAAGGTGGGGCGCCCTAGGGCAAATGATATGCATTATCATGGCCCAGAGAATGTGGTTTTCCAAGCAGACAAACATGGAGCTATGAATATCGAAGATGAAGTTAATGATCCTATGGAAGAAGATGATCATGCGCCAGAAAACATAGTTGAAGATGATGGTACAAATACATTGATCCATGACACATTTAGTGATAGAGCTGATCATGATGATCAAGATGACTTTGATGATGTTCATGATTTAACTATACTTGACAAGGCATACTTGCCCCTTTATGAAGGCTCTGAAACAACTCTTCTCTCTGCTATATTGTTGCTATTGAGCTTAAAGGTTATGAATGGTTTATCAAACATAGCAATCTCACGGATGTTAAGGTATGTCATATATGTCATCTTTTTTCATCTATTTTAATTGTTGTTAGTTCATCACTAGTAAATAAAGGATGAAATATGCACCATTAATATTTTTTATATGAACAAATTATTTTTTGTTGTAGATTGATTGGTGAATTATTGTTACCACCATCAAATATTTTACCTCACTCATACCGAGATTTATGTGCCATTATGAAAGATATCAAAATGGAGTATCAAGCAATAGATGCATGTCCCAATGATCATATTATATATTATAAATAATAGGAATTTGCAACAGAATGCCCGAAATGTCATATCAGTAGATATCAAACATATCAACTAACAAAAAAGGTGCCTCACAAGGTTCTTCGTTATATTCTCATTATTCCATGTATGCAATGATTATTTAGGTGTGAAAGCTTAGCACAATTGATGGATTACCATGCACAAAATAGAAGTGGAGATGACATTCTTCAAATGCCTACGGATGGTTTTGCATTTAGGGACATGGAGGAAAAATGGCCACACTTTAAAGAAGAAGCTCATAATCTCAGGCTTTCATTAGGAGCGGACGGTGTCAATAAAGAGGGAGCACATAATGTTGTCAATGATTGTTCCAGGTATTTTTTTACATCAATTTTCTTTAACGTAGTAGCATCTCATTTGTCTTATTTGTTGCATAATGACATATTTTTTTCATTCAATAGTCATGTACATTAATTTATATATATTGCAATAAAATGGTTATAATAATTATGTAATGTTTATGTTCATTCAACTAGGTAAGTACCAAGTTAAAGATATGAACGCATTTATCGAGCCTCTTATGGACGAGTTACTAAATTTATGGAATGGCGTCACTATGTATGATGCCTCTAGACCAATAGGACAAAGACAATTTCAATTCCATGCAATGCTTGTATGGACAAATCATGATGCCCCAGGGCTAACACATTTTTGTGGTATGTTATAATGTTCGACTACACTTTAACAATATTTAATTTGATGAAGTAGATATCATGAATGTTTTTAAAATAATTTATTCATTATATATAATTATAAAAATTGACATATTTAATCCAATTATATATCATATTGTAGGTCTTCAAACAAAGGGAAAATTTGCATGTCCAATTTATGGTCCAAAGATGAAATCTCGTCGTTCAAAATTTTTAGGAAAGTAGGTGTTTGATGAGTATAGTCACTTCCTCCATAGAAATCATAAGTATCAAACTACTGGAAAACATCTTTTCAATGGGAAAGAGGAGACTACATCAAAACCACAAAGAATGTCACCTCGCCTATGGAAGTTGGAATATAATAGAATTAATCGTCAAGGTTATACATCTGATCAAATTATTTATCTATCATATATGATATGTTTTGAATTTATATTTTTATATTGTGTTGTGTTTACTCATGTTGTAATTGACGATGATTGTCGTTGTTAATTTTTTTAACTTATATGCTTCATGAAGGTCGTCAAAGCATTAATGGTCGGCTTCCACAAGGACTGAAAAGTTATCCCTGTTAATTTAGTAGGTTTCTCTACTATGAGCAGCTACAAATTGTGAATTTTTTTGATACAATGCATATCAGAAAGAATATAACATAAATGTTATGGAAAATCTTGGATGGAAGGCATGACAAAGAAAAAATTGTCAAAATTTGTAGTGACATTCAGGAAGCCAATCATGCAATGAAAAATGTCATTCAATTAAATAGTGATGAAGACCAAACTAATATAAGTGCCCTTCCTTGGTTATTAACAAAGCAGCAAAGCAATGCTATAAAAGAAGTCATACAAAAAATTTGATTTCCCACAGGATATGCTGAGAACATAAACAATATAATAACAAAGAAAGGTGAATTTGGGTTAGGGATGAAAACACATGATTGGCATACCTTCATTAAGGTAATTATAATAGCTTATTATATACACTTGTATAATGCATGTACTTTTTAGTTTACTACTTTTAGGAAAATAATGAAAAGATCATTTTATAATTGTTGTAGTACGTTCTACCTCTATCTCTCCCAGACAACTTTGACAACAATGTCAAGCAAGTTATATATGATCTTGGAAAATACATGAGGTAAGTAGTGAGATTTGTACAATTCGTTGTATACATCTTATAATTGCCATTTTTTTTACTTGTTATGTCATATACTATATATTTTTGTTAAATCTCGTTAATATATTTGCGCCTTGAATCACTTGTAGATGGCTATCATCTAAAGAAATCCATAAAGAAGATATAAATTATTTGAAGAGAAAAATTCCTTGTCTAATGTGTGAAATGCAAAATTGTCTACCTTCAACATTTTTAAATGCACAAGAACACTACCTCATACACCAAGTTGAGGAGATTGAATTGTGTGGACCTGTACACACAAGGTCAATGTGGATGGTTGAGAGGCACTTGAAATTTTTGAAAGCTTTGGTTAGACAAAGAGCACATCTTGAGGGTTCTATGGTGGAGGGATATATGGTATACTAGACCATGGTGTACATTAGTGAATATCTTCCTAAGTTTGCAGCAAAGATCCATGTAGATCGCATTTGGGATCTCAAATCCATTAACAAATTCGAAGGGGAGTACCTGTTGGGGAAAGGTAGATTGACGAAAGTGAGAGGTAATTATAAGATGGTCATGGAGATTAATTGGAATGCATTTTACATATGGTTTTTATGTATATAATACTTATTTAATTTTTAATCTCCAATATACATCAATTATAAATTAAGGTTGTATACTGTGGTATTTAACTAATTATACATCATTTGTGAATTTCAAATTTTTTTGGTACAGTTGGTTGAGAGTGGGATGCACTACATTTGTACGTTAATGTCAATAATCTTGATTGGATGACGGTATGGATTAAAAAATGTCAACAATTTGGTCGCGCATTAACATGGGAAGGTGTGGCTTCATTGGTTAAAGAAGCTCATCATAATGGAGATTCCAATGTTACACAAAGGGAAATTGATTTAGCATATGGTTTAAGAGATAAACAGGTACATATAAATATATTAATCACCCATATTATTTAATTTTTTCAAGTATATTGATGTTTATATATGTTGAGATTGTTTTCTTTGCATACATTCGGCCAAGAATAAATATGTTTATCAACTGATGATATTGCAATAATTTTTACATATTTGACATATTGCAGGTGAAACACCACAAGGCTATGTGGTGCAATGGTTGTAAATTTCAAATCAAAATGTTGGATGACATGAAGAATACTTGTGATTCTGGTATAACTGCAGTCTTTCAGGTGACTAATGTTTCATCTAGAAGCGACATACATCCATAAGTCTTAGAAAATCGATACTATGGGATTTTGGATGATATACTTGAGTGTGACTTTAAGTCCTTGAGATTAATTTTGTTTGTTGTCCTATGGTACAGGCTACGTTTGAATGAAAATGATCCTGAGAGAACTGTTATTGAACATGATAATGGATTTACCATGGTTAATACAAGGTTGATCGAGCGAGCTAGAAATGAGCCCTATGTTCTTCCAAGCCAATGTGAGTAGGTATTTTACTCAGAGGTTCTAGGTAAACCAGGTTGGTCATTTGTTGTTAGACATGATCCAAGAGGAAGGCCAGTAAAGTATAATTTTGTGGAAGAAGAAGATACCGAAGAACTAGAAGATGATGTAGATGATGATTAGGATCAATGGTTAGTTGATGATGTTCCCGATGAAGATGTCGAAGAAGAGGAACTAGATGTTGATGATGTAGGAGTTAATTTTCATGAAGATGACATCCGTGTGGATGATGGCATTATTAAAACTGATATCAATGATGATGATGATGATATGACCAATCCTTATAATGTTGAATCTGGATTGGATGATACAGACAAAAAGTTGGATGAAGAAGAAGATCAATGACATTGAAATGTATAAGTTATGTGATTATATTATCTATTTGATAATAATTTATTGATAGAATTATATGACTTATGTCGTTACATAATTAATTCATGATGTTTTTGATTTTTATGCCATTACATAATTAATTTAATGATGTAATTTTTAATGTTTGAAAGGTCAAAAAATTAAAACATTTCAATAGTGATGTTAACAACCTTGAAATTAGTGTGTTTTATGTTTCATGTGGTCATAAAAGATTAAAAATTCAGTTGTAGAGGTGGTTGTTCAGTGGTTGATGTGTATGTTGGTTCTTTTTACAATGTAACCAGGTTTGTCTTTTAATATACCTATGGAATTGCCAATTCCAATCGAAGGCAGCTCGAAGGACCTAGACCAACTGATGAGGACTTTAAAAGCCTCGTGTTAGCTCTCAAAAACATAGGTAAGAATACCTCAAGAGGTTTCCAATCTCTTGGAATGTTTTAGGGTAACAGACAAAGCCAAATGGTTTATGCTTTCTACTCTTTAAGTGTTGCTAGACCTAGGCAGGTGTACCTATGTGAATTGGGCAGACATGACTTTTGATCTTCTCTCTTGTAGTGATTTGTCCACGATGGAATATGGAAGTGGAAAAATGAAATCAAATTTGGTATAGATCGTATAGCAATATTCAAAACTAAATCCTAATATGCTTAGTTAACAGATGTAAAGAAAAATGAATGAATCTTAATGATGAAAATGAAGAGACTAGTGCCTTATTATGTATGCAGAGTCAAGAGAAATATGAAACAAGTACTTCGTTCTAGCAATCATTCAAGTTGTTTAGCATTTGATTTAGTTTATAACTTTTATAAACATGCAAGGTTATGATTACTGAGTTCTTCTTAGTGATCCAATTAACATTCTCTAATTACTATGATCAATTTAAAGGGTTTAATCTTTATTGGAAAGAACTAATCAATTGACCATACAGATGTAGCAAATGTGCACTAACAAACTAAATGTAAACTTGTTACACCAATTTAAATAACCAGAAAACACCATATTGGAGACAACTTTAATAATACTTTCAACAAACACCATAAACAACTGATACCAGAAACAACTACACCGTATTATTAGATTTCAATTGATATCTCCATCATTCGAAACATGCAACATAGTCTCATATTGGCAAAACATTGTATTACACTCTATATTTTCTATCCTCTAACCTATTCTACTTATCGCTCCTTCATTTCATTTTCAAAATGGATATTTATACATTGAGAAGACAAAAGGATGCGTCCTTTCAAAAATTGAAATGTCACATGTTTACAAAACAAAATATTAGAGGATAATTAAGCTCTATTAAGCTACAAGTGAGTTTTAGCAAGAGGATCCAAATAATCCCGGTGCTCATATGTATCCGCATCTCCAACCGCATTCTGGATCATGATTTCCATCTTGAAAATCTTTTGATTCTACTCGCTCACTTCTTCTAACATTATATTCTCTATAGAAGCTATCCTCATGACTTCATTTAACAATGATTCACTTTAATTCTTTCATCTAGGAGCTTCTTTCAGTTCCCCTTTGTCATTAGAGAATGCAATCAATGTTTTCTTGGTAGCATTTATCAAACCTTGTTCGTCCCCTTGCAACTCATTGTAGAAGTTTTGATGTCGATTTATAATATGATTTGCAGCTTCAGTTACTGCACTATTAGAAGCATCTCTTTGATCTATCTCAGGAAAATTCTCCATAATCCATCCATCCATCCTTTCATGCTCCTTTAATGCAGTAAGAGTATGTGAATGTTTTCCCCAAAGTTTATTCAACCAAGGTGTTAAACTATCCCACCTTTTCTTGATTATTGCAACAATTGCATCATGCTTTCCTTGGGAATAAACACTTGATCCAACCCAATGATCCTTTGTCTGAGAGCTTTCTCATTGAGTGAGCATCCTGGGTGTCTTCATTGTAACACCAGCTAAATCCTTTAATCTGTCATTTTATCTCAACATTCTTTCATTATTTGCTTTGTACATCTCTCTTTCCTTTATCAACATCTGAAATTGGGCCTTGTTCAGCTTTGCAATATTCACTCCAATTTCTGCAGTAGCCACAAGATCAGCTTCCCCAACCTTTAGGTTCATGACATGGCCAAATTCCTTTTTAGTGTCAATGACCACTAATTTCCTGTGGGGTGGGTAGAAGGCCTAGATCATCAATGACCCTTCATCAATATTGTATTTTGATCCAGCATAAACCTCTGTTACACTTTCTTTGTCAAGCTTATGTGTAGCATTGTTGTCCCTCAAGAAACTATAAAAAACAAGGGCTGAATTGAGATCTAGCCTGGGAAAGATCATGACACCAACATCTTGCAACATTTTTCTCCCCTATTTAGGGGTCATATTTTTCATTTCATCATCCAAAAATTTCCTCAATTCGTTCAACAATTGTTCTTCATTTCCTGCAATGACATCATCAACCTTTTATCTTATTTCCTTCCCCTTCTGTTTATACAAAAATGCTTTGAATTCTAAGGAGTTTATGAACTCATCATCTAAAAAAAATGATCTATACTCAATATGCCTTGCATCCACATCACCACTCTCAACACTCAGCTCTCTAGTTGGGCAAACATACTGCTGAGTTCTCAATCTAGATACCTTTTCTAGTTGGATTTATGGCACATTATCTTGTGGTGGGGTTTGATTGTTTAGCAGGAGATGGGGTGGGGTTTCCTTACCTTCATTGCTAACTACCTTCACTATTGGGGTATGGTTGGTTGGATGGTCAGAGGGATTGATCAGTGGAAGGGTGCCCCTTATGATTGAGACCCTCTTGGGAGGGTCCCTATCTTTAGGGCGAGCTAGCCAAGGTTGGATGGATGGGCCGGGCTGGAGACCAATGGCCAGTCTTGATTACTGGAGGGAGGGGCTAGGCTGGATGGAAGGACAACCATCCCTACCCACCCACCTTCACTACAAACCAAACAACTCTTCCCCTGAAGAAAATTGCTCTGCATCATGTAGCCCTTGGTTATATCTTTCAACCACCATCTCAGCTTCATCTTCCTCCAGATTCTGAACATATCATCAAAGGGATAGGGCACATGCTAATACTTTCCAAAGTGTGTCTTCTCTTTGGTAGAATTGATATATCCTTCTGGGTCAAAGCTCTTCCTTGGTGGTCCTCTCTTCATGTTGTACTGAAGTAGTTTTTCAAGGATCAAATTATATCCTTCCTTGGCCAACATAGTGAAATCACCAAAGCACAATGAGCTAGGCATAAAAGCCTACTTCCCAAAAGAATTAAAATTCATTACACTGCAATAATCCATCTACCTGACAATCTCCAGATATGCAATCCTGTTTGGAATTGTCTTTGGCAGAATGAAAGGGGCCTCTTCAAACCCATAGACTTTGATCATTGTGGCTCCCTCCAAATAATACCAATCTCCCCAGTTATGATCAATTGGCCCTTTGAAATCTTTTGGCCAAATAAATCTCTTAATCTCATTTGATAATGAATAATTACAGGGATATTTATACAATTTGTACAATGTTTTCACAAAATATTCTTCAAAATGAATGAAACTAGCATTAGCAAAACTGCTATCCCAAATAGCAGTCCACAATTGAACAAGTAATGCTTCATCATCTTTACCAAGCTAAGAAATTCTCATTTCTGGAGGCCATACTCCCAACTCCTATCCAAAATATAGTACCAGGTGCATCAACAATGAATAATTCCTGAGATAAAAAGTAGATGATCCACCATTTATAGCCATCAGTCCTGATTCAAGCCCCCTAGAAATGTATGAGGCATAGTCAAATGGCTGAGAATTATGATACTAGATATCTACTGTGATAATCATGCGCACAATTGACATATACTCCGGGGCATCCATTCCCAATACCTGACACACTAAAAAATAGGTGTATTTCATATAGGGTTCAAACAAGTCCACATGATAAGCGGGGCCCTCACTATCCTACAGAGGATCTGGCTTGCTGCCTTGTTTAACTCTGTGAATTGGCAACCTCCATCCCTTATAGATAGTATCCATTCTTGAGAATTCCTTCTCCAATTCCTCGTGTATGATCTCCTCATTGCAAAACATGCCCAATTACCTCTTTTGACAAATATATTTGTGGCTTTCCAGATGGGTCACATATAGCTTTATGCTTCGGGTCATAGTTATCAGCCAACAATTTTACCAGTTCAACATTCACAAACACGTTAGGGCACACTAGTTTTCCCAAATTTAGCTTCCATGGGTTGCAAACTGGTTGAAAATGACTTCTTCTATGATAATGGAAATTGAAAAATTCGTACCCCCTTATGGTAGTCCAGACGTCTCCTATGAATTTGCATTTGTCATCTAGTTTATCAATATCTACCCTAAGTTGTGCAGACCTTCTGACTCTAGGCCCTGAACCAAGAAATTGATCAATGAGATCCTGGTTTAATCTCCATTTAGTGCCCTCATGTTCTGTATCAATTTTTTGTTTCTTCCCTTTCGATTGACTACTTTCACCTTGTTTTCTACTTTTGACTTTTCCAGAACTAGGGGACTCCATTCTTCAAGATTTTAGAAGTTAAAATTTAGAATGCTAAGATGCAGTCACTTATAGTGTATTGCTCAAGCTCCTCAAGCTAGAAGATGTCCTGTTTCTCTATTCACATTGCTGACTCTTCTACAATCAATTCAACACAAATGTGTTTGATTACACTTACCTTGTTATATCCTGTCACACCATTAATATGTTAGCTGAAGCATGAATGAAGAGTTATTTGAAACTTGCACTATTGCATCAAATGTCTTGTCAGTGAGAGATTTTCAAATTTGGGGCAAATTTTTTTTTGCAACGTTCATTAGATCTTTTGCCGAAACATCCTGTAGTCACACCGAAGGCCAATGTCTCATTGACAATCATCCTTTAGTTCTTTGTGTTTTGCTGTGACCTTTAGAGTCAAGGAGAAGTCTCACAGACAATACTTTGTCTCGCCGAAATGTATTCTTATGTCTCATGTGGGTCACTATAACATTCTGTTGTTGGGGAGACATCCCATAGATATCCTATGTCACCAAAAAATCTCCTTAAGTTTACTTCTTATCACTGTGACAATATAATTCTCTTACCGATGAAAACAATCTTACTGATGAAATAAATTTCATCGGCAAGACTTATGAATCTTCGAAAAGACTCATACTGATGCCAAATGTCTTGCCGAACCCGTACCTCCAAATTACTTTATTCGGTGAGACTCTCCTTGAAGTATTCTTTCGGTGCAACCTTCAATTTTTGATGAAACTCATGCTGAAGACTTATTCTCTCACCGATGCAATTCTCTATCGGTGTGACATTTGAGTCGGCAAGACTACATAGCTTCTTCCCGATAGCTTTTTGATGAAACCCCCTTTGCGCCTTATCGGCAAGACCCAATGCCTTTGGTAAGACATCATTCCGATAACCTTTTGTTTAGCCGATACATCATTCCTTGCACTGGTCAGTGAGACATACATGAGTTTGTTATGACTCATCCCGATAACAATTCTCTTGCCGATATGACTCTCCTGTCATTGAAACAATAGATGTGTCCCACCAATAATTTGCAACAAGCATACAATAGTAAAAAATATAGGTCAAGGAGACCTTCACCCTGTCTTGCCGATATGGGTAATACAATGAAATATCAAAGACTAGATGGATTCAAATGAATCATATGAGAAAATAAAAGCAAGATGCCATAAGGAGGGAACTTTATGCTTATAATGAGGACTCAATTTGGAAACTCATGAATGTAATTGATTGTGAAAAATTCAAATTTTTTCAGTTCTAACACCTCGTACACTTTGGGCTCTACAAGACCCAGGAGGGTGATCCCTTAATGTGTTTACAACCTCTGCACCATTATTATAAAAAAAATTAACAATAGCAGATGATCTCACTTAATAGCTCAACACGATAAGATAACATCAACTAGAATTGGTTGTTCATAGACAATATCAACTATTCGGAGTGTGAGATAACTAAACACAATCCATTGTATAAGATAGTCAATGATTTGAAATTTGTAGCAAGCTCTAGGCAAAGACAAACAAATATTGAACTACATGAATAATTACAACTTAGATCAGTGCCATATATCCATTGTAGGAGTCAAATTCATAAGCATCTAGAGGTTTATAATAGATTTAATACATCACATATAAGATCCCTGACAATATTGCATTACAATTTCATCAGTGTGCATTCTAACCCAAGACTACTTATGAAATCCTTATACAACACATATCTACCTATAATCCCATTCAAGCATTTTGATTAATTTCTTGAATTAAAGCTAAAATAGAATCATACACACCACAACAGTGAGATGTATAAAACAACCCTTAGTTATTTCATTGAAAGTTCAGATATGCATGTACAGTGGAGAGACATGAGCTTGAATTTTTATTTCAACTCAAATGCTAGTACTAATATACAACATTAAATCTCTATGAACTCAAAACCTATTACATAATGACTCAAAACCTAAATTTCATTTCTCTAAAACCATCAGACTTTACAATTTTCTCTACAACTTCACCTAGGCTCGAAAAAAAATATCTAACTTGCTAATCCGTACTTCTAGCCTTGAAATCCTTCTTATAGAAAATGAAGGAGCAAACAAGCACCGGGTCAGAAAGTACACCTGTCACTAGTCAATTCGAGCACCTGGTGATATTCCAAAATTTGTTACAATAGCCACCACCTTGAAAAATATTCTTGTTCAAAAATTGTTACAACAACAATCATCTTGGAGCATATTCTCATTCATCATGTTGGCAAAGGAAGGTTGATACAATAACAAAAAACCATATGAAACCCACGCAAAGAAATTCATCCACACAAAATTGGAAACACTGTAACCACAACATCTAATTTTCCACCTATCGGTAGCCCACTCTTTTTACTCATCATCATTCAAATACTTAGCCACCCACCTCTGGTATTCTTCATCAGTTGGCTAGTCAAAATTAATCACCTCTTTTACCTTTGTACTATAAGGCAAATACTTTACTACTACCTGATTAGCATCTCTTTCAAAAGATTCCAAAAATGAGCCGGTACCAATAATCTTATCCATACAATTTACCAACAAATCATCATCTGAGTCATCACAAATAATTTTAATTTGATTATTGATGACTTCAGTTGCTCGATCCTACCATTGTTGGAGTGTTCTGATTGCCCCCTGCTCATCAGTTATATCAGGTAATAGTGTGTTACCCCAATCATTGAAGTTCTTTACCAATTCCCTAATCTTCCTACTTATATCATCTCACAAGGTCCAAAAAACTTGCAATGATTTAACTAATATATAAGTAGGCTTCAATGATTGGGGCTTGTTATTTACATCAAACCTTAAGGATTTATTCATAACATCTAGATTATTTTTCCTAGGGATCCAATTTTGAATTATTGGAATCACTATCCCATGATCCCTATCAATATTATTTATTGCTTCAAATAGAAAAGAATACAAAGAATGTATAGAGGGTAGTTTATTATCCACCTTTTCATTTAAATGCTCCAAAACAAGAGTAACAATTTCTTTTTTTTTGAAAGAAAACCCTCCTCTTTTACCCTTAGTGACGTCTGTAATTGATCAATTTTCTCCATGAGCTGCCTCTTTGTTGGATCAATAGAGCACTCTGTTTCTTCATTAGCTTGTTCTAGAGGAGGGGTAAGAGTAGGATTTTGAATGGGAGACCCTAGTGTAGAAACATTTGGAGAAGCAAGAGGCATTGACCCTACTATGGAGGTGATGTGTTGGTTCCTAGATCATTAGATGTTTCCCTAGTATGTCTATACTTGAACCTTTCTACTTCAGTTTGCAGCTCAACATTCCTCTTTTGCATTTTACTATATTCTTCAATTAAAATGTTACATTTTACTATATTCTTCAATTAAAATGTTATACTTCTCCATTAGGCTCTTTCTTTCAGCCTCCTCCCTTTCAGCAGTCTTTTGGGAAAACTTGGCCACATTCATAGTTAAACTAGTGGCTTCGGTTGTTGTAGTCTCTAAAGCCATCTTTATTATTAATCCGCCTTTGAAATTTGGATTAATATTAGCAATGTCTGACTTTCTTCCTTGTGGAGCCAATGCCCAAATTTCCAAGGTCTCATATTCTTCACTAAAGGTAGAGTTTTGTAATGTTGCCTTAACTTCTTCTTCAGAATCCTAAAAAGGATTCTTGGACTTCATAATGGCATTGCACGCCACTGCATCTATAATGTCCCATTCAGGCAAAATGAAAACACCAGCCTAATTCGCTAGTTCTCTTCCTTCTTTAGGAGTGATATTTTTTGAACTCTTCCATTAGTTTAGCTTTCACTTCTTCATCATTCTCCTAATCTGACCTGTCAGGCCTTAGTTCTCTTCTCTCCTTGCATTTATTTTGATATTCCTCAAATATCATCCTCCATGCCAATTGCAAGAATACAGGACTCTTTACAAATGAATTGTCATCTAAGAACTCCTTGCAAGCCTCCATTATTGCATCCTGCACATTCTTATCCTTCATATCCAAATTGGATAGAACCAATTCAGTTGACCTAGGAGGGGACGACATACCAACCTGCATGTCTTGATCAGTAACAATAATTTCATTTGTGAGATCCTCAAGTAGGTGATTAGTTCTTTGCCTCTTAGGGCTTGGCTCAGGTGGTGGTGATGGGGGACTGCGCTCTGGTGAAGATTTTAATTCAATGATTTTGATAGCCCTAGGTACTTTGAATTTTGGGCCTAGTCGTGAAGGCGCCTACATTTTTTTCTTCCCTTTTATGTCTACTTCTTACTCATCACTGCCAGTATCCCTTTTCCTCCTATAGATGGGCTACTTTTCTATAGGCTGACATACTGACCTTGTTTCAATTGGCATATCACTTTGTCCTTGCATATCCAGAATTAGCCTTAAATTTATCTTTTTGGCTATCAAGGTGTCCATTATCTCCTTGAAATTCTTCATGAAAAAATTATTTCTCTTGTGGTATGGAGTGAATTCCATCAATGGATCATATGTCAGATCCATTTCATGCACAATATCTAGTAGATTACTATAAGCTATCCACTTTTCCTTTTTCAATTCCTGTCTATTTAAATCAAATTCATTCCTGATCAAGTCCTCAGGGAAATTGAACTCATGTGCAAATTTTCCACCTTTTATTCTTTGTCTGAAAAGAGCAAAGAAACCTTCAGGATCATGTTGTTGCCTTGGACCAAATCTCAAATGGTAATCAACAAAGAATTTGTCAAAATGTGTCTAGTCTCCCTTTGAAAATGTAAAGTCAGACACTACTGTATAATCAGGGAATAATGTTCCCTTCCCCTTTCTAGTTAGGTTATCTTCATGAATACACCCCATCTGCCACATAACTTCTGCAAACCCTAGTCCTGGTGGCACATTGTATGGAAATATGTGAGGGGTTCCTTGAAATCCATATATTCTTAGGACAGTGCTGACTGGATATGGGATAATGTCACCCCAGTTATGTAAAACCCCCAATTCTGGTTTCCTCTACTTCACCCTAAGGAAATAATTCACTTCCTGAGGGATTCTAGGTACATTTACCATTAATCTAGCCCTCAATCTTGCAGCAAAATGATTATAAAATTGCACATAACTGGTGTTTTCTTTATTATAGGACAAATCTACAACCCATATCTGTACTGGAAATATTTCTCCATTAACTGATTGTCTTAAGTTCATCTTCTCAACAAAGAAATCAACATTCCTAAACAAGAACATATGCATCAACATGGAATAACAAAAGAATTGAGTACCAGTATCACTATTATGCAACTTCAATGGTCCTTCATCTATCCTCTCCACCAAAAAATAAGCAAAGTCATATGTTACAAAGAAGTTAGGGTGTTGTATTTGCACCCCTATGAACATGTATGCAATTGGAATTACTGCACCAAGGCTAAAACCCAAAATCTGACATAGTGAATAGAAAGTAGCCAATAAAGGCTTTCCAAAACAATTCAATCTGAAAGGTTCCTGGTCACTAGGGCTGATCTAAAATTATGAAACTCCTACCTTAACCAAATGAGGTGGAAGTAGCTTAACCCTAAAAAGAGATTTTAATTTTGTATACTTCTGCTTCATTTCTTCAAGATTAATAGGAACCAAGTCATCACTTGGCTCACTCAAATCAAAAGTCTATTTGATAACATCTCTGTTAATTTCTAATAGAACCCCTCCATCATTATCTCTAATTACCCATGTGATAGGGTCATATCGTTTGGCTATTGCTCTAAGTAAGTCCACATCAGGGAACACATTTGGAACAACCAGCTTTCCCATGTCGTACATCCATCCATTTGAAAAAGTATGAGGAAAATTCCTCTATCCATACCATAATCTGAACATTTCTAAGCCTGTGGGTGGAACCCTAGCATCAACAATGTTGGAATTATTACACACCAACCCCTCCCCTAGGATTTTCCCTCGCATCAACACCAAACCTTTCCTTCTCTCATTTGTTGATAATGGAAATTGATCTAGGAAATCATTGTACAAGTTTCTTTTCAAATACTCAATGTGGCCAGAGTGCTACTTGGTAGGTGCCATTTTAGACAAACTAGGGCCTCACTACAATGTTACACTTCAAGTGGCTATGACTAATCAAAGATAGGAAATTACAGAGTAAAAAAACCATAATTCCTCACAATTTATGATTAAACAATAGCCCTAACAAAATATTTTAATGAACTCGGTGACAAGCATAGCAGACCCCCTTTCCCAAATTTAGGTGTAGAATGACTGGGAAACAGAGAAAATTAACTCATGACTTTTTTCGCACAAACTCCAATTTCACCTTTGGCTCTGAAACTATTTTCATGAAATACTTGGATGCTTTGTGATACAAATGAGACAAGTAAATCAATTTTATGTCGATCAAATCCTGCCAGTAGATGTCTCATCTGCCATTAAAGCCCACTCACGGGCTGCACAAAGGGCTCCAACCATAATTTTATACATATTTAAATTTGAGTCATTGATCCTTCAGTTTGATC
Source organism: Sequoia sempervirens (assembly GCA_007258455.2). Lineage (NCBI taxonomy): Eukaryota > Viridiplantae > Streptophyta > Pinopsida > Cupressales > Cupressaceae > Sequoia > Sequoia sempervirens. The sequence continues at coordinate 55,352 of VDFB02091927.1, read as the reverse complement.
AATTCATTGACCGCCATCTTCAAAACAGGCTGACATAATCACCAACACGGCAATAAAGGGGCCCACTATGTCATACGCCACGAAGGAATACCACATGGCAGTTGCCTATGATATTGCAATCCTTTGATTTACCATCGTGGGATGGCGGGCACCGTCGATCTTCTTACCATAAATCCTGCTCCTTCAAAAATGGTTGCCATCCTTTTCCTTTAACTGTCGAGCAAATTTTCCCTTAAAATCATAACATCTATGTTGAAATAAAACACGTGCATCTTACAAGCGCATTAGTAATCCACCCCGTAATACATTTAAAACCGGCGAATGCTTTCTTCACTCCTTAGGCTTCATTGGATGAGACACGTGGCAGGCACCCATGACATCGCGTTCCCAAAATTCCCAATCGCAGAATGGCAGGCACCGTCAATCTTGAAGAGACAACTCATCAATGGTCACACATATTTCATCCTTTAGGGAGGGCACATGGCACCTACCCATGATATTGCGATCCCTGTAATCCTTGATCATGGGATAGCAGGCATCGTTAATCATTTTTTCCTTTTTAGGGTTGGGATAAGAATTTAACGGGGCCAACTGAGACTTAGGAAATAAAACCTTGTGGAGGAAATAAAGTATTAAAATCAAAGTTGGGTTTTAATTTTAATCTGGTGATGTAAGCCTAAGCCATTAACTCCAGTGGTCATGTCATCGATGGCTTAGCCAAAGCCTTTCATTAAATACTAACCGTGCAATGTGTAGGTTTTCCAGATTCAAAGATATGGGAGAAGATCTCGATCGTACCCCGCCAACTCGCAGACCTAAGGTGTCACCCTATTATTTGGTGCGAGGTCAGCAAAAGGCAGATGTATGTCCTGTATGGAATGTGGGGGCCAATCTCCACTATTGAGCTCATAACCCATGGTTTTAAATCGACAACCAAGATCAAAAGCTAATGTAAATCTCTTGTATTCCCTACTAGCTCGCAAGAGGAAGATGAAGGTTGGTGAAGAATTAATGAATTATTCCTTGCTTTTGTAGTCATGTCGATCTCAATCTGTGTGGAGATGTTGTTGGCAATCATGAAGGGTGATCTTTGGATTCTCATCCAGCTCTAGTTAAATAGTGACAATACATATGCCACCAAATTGCCATGTTTGCACATGCATATTTACTAAGCATTGATGAAGGTTGCCATTACCTTGCACAATAAATACAAGAGGAATTAACTACTAATAGTTTCATTCTTGTAGTAGTTAGAGCACTTTGTGGGCTGAGTCTAATCAAGTTTGAGTGCTTTTCTGAGAAGAGAAAATAAGTAAGTCAGTAAGGAGGTTTGTTCGTTTGAGCTCACAAATTCTTGATCCTGCTATTCAGGAAGGTGCTTTGGTTGAGCAGCAATGTCCTAGAATTGCAACCTTCTACTGCTTAGGTTGCAATAGAAGGTTGGAATTCTAGGACATTGCTGCTCAACTGGCAGATGAAAAAGGAAAGTAGTCGGTGTGCTCTAGATGCGGCCAAAACTCACCCATTGACCTTATGGGCAACACTTCTGATGATGTAATAAAGACTGACTCGGACTACTATCAGTATTTAAGTCGCTTCAATCATGATTTTCTCTCTAATGAGGAAATGATATCTGTGGGCACATCAACTGTTAAAACCCCAAGTGGACAGACTAGAACCGTATTGGGCAAGGACAAGAAAGAAGAGGAGACTGAGGGTCTACTGTATTGGGCAACAACTAGAAGCAGGCGTGTATACCAGGGTTTGAGTGTTGGTAAGGGTAGGGTGGTGAGTAAATAAGAAGTTGTTGTGTTGCCTTCATGGCAATTTGGTTGCCTAGTTTTTTTGCATGGATAGAGACAAGGGGATTTTGATGACAATTTGTGTTCCCTATTCTTTTATGCTACCCAAATTTATGCACTATATATGTTTTGTAGATTCAATGTGTGAGAAGTTTTGTAATGAAAGTCAAATGCAATGGAGATTTTGTTCAAATGAAAATTTGTGGTGAAATTACATTTGAGCCGGAAGCTTGTTGCTCTCTCATCATATAAAAGGGAATTCAAGGCTCATTTGTAGGGCGAGAACTGATGAAAGCTCTAGCTAGGTTTTGAGTTGAATATATGGGTAGAAAGATATTTTTCCTCCAATGAGGAAGTGATATCTGTGGTGCCATTGGCTGTTAAAACCCCAAGTGGATGAAATAGAATAGATAGCCTATTTTTAGTTTTGGATGAATATATATGGAAATTATCTTAAATTGTATGCAGATATGACTTATAAGCATGAATAAATGTATAATTCTAATATATTTTCTCTCCTTATGTGGATTTGAGTTAATTTTGAATGAAATGTTAATGAAGTTGTTATTCTTCTTTTGAGAATTTGTTCAATTGTGTTTCTATGTTTTTTCTTTGATTCAAGAAAATCAATTAAATGCTTAAATGGAGTCATAAGTTTACAATTATTTACAAAGGATTTGATAAGTAGTAATATATCAGAGAATTGAGCTCCATAATGCAAGGTATTATATGAGTAGTCTATTCTATTAAATTCTTGGGTCATTTCTGCTAACAGTAAATGGGTAACTAAATATTTAACTGACGAAGAATAAAAGAATAATATGTAAATGGGTCACTCACTCACTCCCTCTATCTCTCTCCCCTTAACCCTAAACCCTTAACCCTTAAACTCTAAACCCTTAATATTAGGTGTGTATTAAAAACATTATAAAAGTATAAATTTTTGGAGTTCTATTAGGAATTGAATGATAAATGATGATGAATGGGAAAATCTAAGGCACTTTAATATTTTCAACTAAAAAGTTAAGAGTTCAATTAGGATGAGTGTTCACTTAGGGTTAGGTTTAGGGTTCAATTAATGTTCAATTTGGGTTAGGATTGAGGATGAGGTTGGGGTTTAATTAAGGTTATGAATTCAATAAGAGTTCAAATAGGGTCAAGGTTAAGATTAGGGTTGGGGTTAAGTTTCAATTAGGATAATAATTAGTGTTAGGGTTAGGATTAGAGTTCAACTATAGTTCAAAGTTAGGGTTATGGTACAATTAGGACTATTGTTCAATAAGTGTTCCCTTAGGGTTATGATTAGAGTTATGAATCTACAATTAGGGTTCAATTAGGGTTATGATTAGAGTTATGAATCTACAATTAGGGTTCAATTAATGTTCACTTAGGGTTTCTTTCTTGGGAGAAGTTTATTGTATGGTAAGTGTATTTTATAAAATTAATATGTCAAGAATTAGTTGTAGATAATACTACATGTGATTTTTCATATGGTATTAAATTGTAGATTAAAATTCATAATAGATTTCCTTCCTTCTTTTGCATTGTAAGCTACCATAATACATGGCCTTAACTTCCTATTCATATTTTGAGCTTTTCTAAACTATACAACATGACATCCAACAAAAAAATTTGTTATGCATTTTTTTCAAGCACAAATCCTTATAATTCTTAATGTGTTAATTAGGTTAATTGTTTATTGCAATAAATAAATACACACTAATATATATATTATGGATTTGAGGGAAAACATTAAAATATTTATATATATAGAAAAATTTAAATGCAAAGGATTCAAGTACATACCTTTGCTTTTGTTAATGTTGATGAAGATACAAATGTTGATGAAGTGCCAAATTTGATGACATGATGATATAAAAAACTGGAATATCTTTGCTCTTTGTGGCACTTGAAATTTTCTACAAAACTATAACTAACTCTACATCAAATTTGTGACTTTGGACCTATTTTACATCAATAAATATGAGCTTTGACACATGCCTCCTAATATAGCATACAATATGTACTTAAATGCTCAGAATAGTTGGGAGTAGTGTTGAGATTGGTGGATCTTTGGGAAGGTCCAATGCTTCACCTTTGTATCTCTCCCTATAGATAGAGGTAGAGATGAATATAGAATGAGAGAGGAAAAGGGATAAAAATAGATAGAGATATAGAGAGAGACAGAGGGAGAAATAAATATATAAAGAGATACAGAGATAGAGGGGGGACATATATATAGAGAGGGAGAGATATGGCAAGATAGAGATATAAGGAGATATAGAGAGAGGGGAGAGAGAGAGATAAGTAGAGAAAGATATTAATATTTTATTTTTTGAAAAATATGTAATTTTTTAACTATTTTCCTATATATTTAGTATTAAGATTTTTACATCTTTTAACAATTTAATATATAATACAAATAAAATATAGTTAATAATTTAATTATCTAGCATACCTAGATTAATTAATAATATATGTAAAACAAGCCGAGAGTTATCTTTATCAAGATGCCTATTGACTTGAAAAAAATGCTTACATTTTCATGAAAATGAATTTGGAAAGCAATCAATTTGATTTCATTATTGTTTGTGTCATTGTTTATCTCAATTCCCATATATAAGGGTACACATTGAAATTTGAAATCATACCAACTTGTCTATAACAACAATCAACCAAGAACAATAAATTTAAAAGCAAAATGTTCATCAATCATTAGATTTAGTATTGACAACATCAAAGAAGTATATCATGACAAAATGGCATTAACTAACTTAGATATATCTGTTGAAAAGGACCTTTTGTATAATGTGTGAAAACTTAACATCATCTTGTTTTTCATGGTTCAAAATGTTCAATTCTTTTGTTGTTACACCCATAATTCCTTCTGCCACTTCTTCAAAAGTTATAATCCAAGTGAATGAAGTATGATCTTCCACTTTGCATTGAAGTATATATTTATAATCCCATTCAGGGAAAGTTTTATCACATCTTCCACAATACCACTAACCATTTTCATTAGTGTTTACCTTCTTCATGCAGTGCCTATCTCCAATTTTCAAGGGGCATGTTGTATAACAAAATTTTTCTACCTTAATGAAAGATAATGTAGCTTTTATCACTATCTAATAAGGTTTACCAAAGTTGGCAAGGTCTTGATCCTATATTTGTGAGATACTAGGGTTAGGAACAAATAGGGTTGGGGTTGGGGTTCAATTACGACTAGAGTTTAATTAGGGTTAGATTTCAATCAAGGCTAGAGTTTAATTAGGGTTAGGGTTCAATTAGGGTTAGGGTTAAGGTTGAATTAGGATAAGTGTTCACTTTGGGTTATTGTTAGGCTTAGGATTTACTTATATAGTATTTTGGATAATAGAAACAATTTTGATTGATTTAATATTTTCTAAATTCATTATTGAATTTAAATCTTATAATTTATTCTCTAAATTCATTATAGAAACAATGTATGAGAATTTATTCTATTGATTTTGAGGGTGAAAGTGTGGCTACATAGGGCTTCTATACATAGTATTTGTAGGAGAATGGTATCTCTATTTTGAATTATTCTAAACCTTGTTTCTATGTAGTAGTTTTAAAATTCATTTTGTTGTTATACTCTATAATTAGTAGTTTATATATTGTACTCTCTCTATACATGATTTTTAGCAAGATCGGGGACACTAATAGAACCTTCATTTATTTTTTTAAAAAGACTAAGAAATGCATGAAAATTTGACAACATGAAAACCATGAAAATAAAAGTGAAAATAAAAATTTAACATAGTAAAAATGGCCAATCATGTGCCAAAAATGAAAAGAACCATTTGTTGTTACTCTAATATTTCAACCACATACTAAATTACCAAGTGCATTTTATAAATGTATCATGCAAGGAGCACAATATTGGGAATCAATGTGAATGATTCTCATCAAGAAATTAGACAAGCTTTGAGATTGAAGGACCCAAGCTCTTTGTATGTTTTCAATGAAGATTTAATTAGCCACTAATAGGAACAATAAGAAAATAGATAAATGTGAAAATAAATTCTAATCTCTAAGAGTGTTGTGCTAAGAATTACATACACATCTCATAAATTTCAATAGAGACATGAGACACATTTATAGAAATAAAGGAAAGAAATAGCTATTTAGATAGTTATTAATCTACAAAATATTAGGACCTACGTAATTCAAGAGATTAATAAAAATAGGTTTTTATTTATAATTTTTAAATTTGATAATTTTGAAATTATCATAGATGTAAAGTAAAGATAAAATATTTTTCAACAAAACAAATAAAAATGACAAAAAAATAATGTGATTAATCAAGAATAACATGATATTGCAAAAATATAATAAATAAAAGAATATGCATAATTGTACATAAGCCATCAAAAGTCTAAATATACCTATCTTTATAAAAAAAATAAAAATCTTTAAAATGACTAAAAATTATTAAAACTTATTAAGCTCCATGAAAAAACACTACCTTCCATATAAAGAGTATACAACATGATACTTATAGAAAAAAATTTATGTAGGATACCAAAAAATTGTTAGAAAGATAAGATAAGATAAAATTATATATGAAATTAATCATATTAATTTCATAGTTAAAAAAGATAATTCTATGGATCTTTAAATATACATATATAATAATCTTTAAATCTTTATTTAAAAAATATATATATTATATTTTATAAAATTATACATTAAAGTTTTTAATATTTAAGTTATACTAAAATCTAAGATGTTCAATATTCATTATTATTTTTAAATTATAATATTGATTAAAGATATATAATTATATTTATAAGATTTAAAATCAATAATGAACTTAGAAAATATTAAATCAATCAAAATTGTTTCTATTATCCAAAATACTATATAAGTAAATTATAAACTATTATAATATAATATTTAAATTTTATATTTCAAATGTTAAATAATTCTAATGTTAAATTTTTATAATTATAAACTTACCTTTTAATGATGTTAGTAAGTGTTGACGTGTGTCTTAGCACAACAACATGCAAACAAAATATTGCTACTGTGCTTCTCTTGAAAGAGAAAGACAACACATGGATGCCTTAGCTCCCAAGGTCTTTGTAGTTGGGTCTCAACTGTGTTGATGTCCCTCAGTGGTCATTTGTTTGAAGTCTCCCTGATTTCCTCTTGTTCTCATCGACCTCCTTTTGCTTTAGTGTGACCTTCGCTCTTTGGCAAGACATTATACTGAAAGGGGAACCCTTCAGCGAAACCCCCAATTGTCGGGGAGACATCTCCCAAAAAAAAATCCATCTCGCCGAACTCAAATTTCATGTCAGCAAGACCCTAAAACTTCTGCCAGACCTCTTGGCGCATATATTTCTTCTCCTCGAGGGGATACCCTATCGGTGTGACACTTCTTAGTCGCCGAGACCTTCTGGCGAGAGTCTAAATCTTCCCTGAAAACCTTTGGGGAACCTTTGTCGGCAAGACTTATAGCGATATCTCCTTCATGTTGTCAGGACCTCAGTGCATCGGCCAGACTTCATGCCGAAGGTGAATCACTTTTCCTGAAGAAAAACCTTCCTTGGAGTGACTTCCTTCATTTGGCCAGACATTATGCTAAAACAACAACCTTTTTTTGGCCCATGTTGTTGCCAAGACCTCCCTTTAGTCACATCGATATGCATCCTTTCATTTGACATGTGTCGCTGTAACATCCTCTTATCAGGGAGACGTCCTGTAGTCACCTTTTGTTTCGCTAAGGAATCTCGATAGGTTCACTTTTTTGGTCGCTGTGACAAAATGGGTTGGCAAGACTGCAAGACATCTCATCGATAGACCCCTTTTTGGTGCCTTGTCGGTGAGACTTCAAGATTTCGTTGAGACATCTCTCCATCGTGATAGTTTCTCACCAAAAGTTATATCTTTATTGGTGGTTAGTGAGACATGAGGCTTTCAACAAGATCACATACCAAAGATACAACTCTTGCCAAAGTGTTAACCTAGTCTGCGGTAGTTGGTGAGAACTAACGAATTCGCTGAGACTTCACCTCGAAGTTAAAATCTCCCGCTGATATGCTTTCTCCCTATCGCCAGTCGATGAGACATAAAGATCTCACTGAGACCTTTCTCCGAAGGAAACTTTCATGCCGATGGGAAACTCCAAGTCACCAGGACAATGACTGATGTCCTACCAACATGTGTTTGCATGTGAACTCCACTCGTCGTGACATCCCCAAGGTCTTGCCGATAGGTAACACAGATGCCTACTAAACAAAATGCACTGGTAGTTGGCAAGACATCTGCAAGGTCTTGCCAACTTTCTTCTTAGAGGAAAATTATGACCAACTAGATTGAGGAATGTCTTCCAACTGAGCTCCCTTGGCAAACATCACCATGTGTGTGATTTAATCCTGCAAATTTGATCAAAGGACAGTTGATGAATAGTTGTGCAAATTTGATCCCCAGATGGGACACGTGTCGCCTGCCTGCGATATTTCCATCCTACAATTCCTAATCATGGGATGATAGGAAATAATTGATCTTGAAGGCATTTTGATCGATGGTAGTGCAAATTTTATCCTTTTGAAAAATGAAACATTCATTAAAGGGAAAGGGGACATTACTTGGCGGATGGAAAATTTCCTCAGGCCCCACCTTGTACAGTCCATGTGGTAGCTGCCCATGATTTTACAATCAACCAAAGCACCATCACGGGATAGCGGGGAATGACTCAGATCAAAGGACAGTTGATGAATAGTCACACAAATTTGATCCACATATGGGACACATGTCGCCCGCCCATGATATCACCATCCTACAATTCCCAATCACGGGATGGCAGGCAACCATTGATCTTGAAGGAATTTTGATTTACGACAGTGTGAATTTCATCCTTCGAAAAAATAAAACATTCATTAAATGGCAAGGGGACATTACTAGGCGGATGGAAAACAATGACATAAGTTTTTTTTAAACCGTTCAGCACAGGGCCAACCAGGACTTAGGAAAATAAAACCCATAGAGGAAATAAAATATTAAGACCAAAGGGACCAGGCCTAGACGAAATGATGGGCATAAGATGTTTTTAAAACCCTTCAAAAAGGGTAACAGTGAAATAGATCTCAACCAAGGCATTACGTAAACACAAGGGTTTAAGAAATGAAATGAAATATTTTAATGACGTCCATGAGGCCAAAGATGAAGACAAAGCTAAAACCCTAGCCTTAAGAAATTTTCCAACACCATGAAAGACCAGTGACATAAGGTAGGGCATGAGTGAAAAATTAGGAACAAAATTTGAAGTTCCATCAATACAAGCATTGGATAATTTTATATTAATAGTTTGTCCTATTACAAATATAAAAGGTAAGCACAATAAATAACATGTATTTTCCCATTAAATGTGAAGGATTTTCAAAAAGTTATAGTGTTCAATTATTGGTCCATTTTTGTTCAATATAAGTTGTATTTTAAATCATTATGTGTTGTTTTTATAACAAAAAATAGATTTATTGTGTTCAACTATCAGTCCATATGTGTTGTTTTTTATAAAATAAAACATTCAGAACAAAACTTTGAAGTTCCATCACTACCCATAACCCTAAACCCTAAACCATTAACCTTAATCCTTAAACCCCAAACCCTTAAACCCTCTACCCTCTCTCTCTCTCTCAAGTCTCTCCCTCCTACCCCCTCTTCGTCTCTCAGGTATCTCTCTCAAGTCTCTCCCTCCTACCCCTTCTCCCTCTCTTAGGTCTTTCTCTCACTCACTCACTCCCTCTCTTAGGTATTTCTCTCACCCACTCCCTCCCTCTGTCTTCAATATCCTACCCCTCTCTCCCTCTCTTGGGTCTCTCTCTCTCTCACTCACTCACTCCTCTATCTCTATCCCTCCACCCTTAACCTTAAACCCTTAAAACCATCTACCTCTGCAATTAGCCCTCCCTCCCTCTATCTCTCTCCCACTCCCTCCCTCTCTCTCTCTCTCGGGGTGTGCTTCAATATCCCACCACCCTCTCCCTCCCTTGGGTCTCTCTCTCCTCCACTCCCTCCCTCTATCTCTATCCCTCCACCCATGCTTTAAGCCAGCAAAACCATCCTTCACCATTGGCCCTCCCTCCCTCCACATCTTTCTCCCACTGCCTCCCTCCTCTCTCTCAAGTCTCTCTTAGGTCTCTCTCACTCACTCACTCCCTCTATCTCATCCTCCTCTTAACCTTAGAGCCCTTAAACCATCTACCCACCCTCTACCGTTAACCCTCCCTCCCTCTGTCTCTCTCCCACTCCCTCCCTCTCTCTCTCTCTCAGGTATGTTCATTATCCTACCCCTTCTCCCTCTCTTAGGTCTTTCTCTCACTCACTCACTCCCTCTATCTCTATCCCCTCCACCCTTAACCTTAAACCCTTAAACCATCTACCCTCTACAATTAACCCTTCCTCCCACTATCTCTCTCCCACTCCCTCCTAGCACCACTCCCTCTCTGAGGTCTCTCTCTCACTCATTCACTCTATTTCAAGTCTCGCCCTCCTACCCCTTCTCCCTCTCTTAGGTCTTTCTCTCACTCACTCACTCCCTCCCTCTATCTCTCTCCCCTCCATACCCTCAAACTCTAAACCCTTAAACCCTCTACCCTCTACGTTTAACCCTCTACCCCATATCTCTCTCTCCCTCTTTCCCTCTTTCAGTCTTCAATCTTCATATTATGTTTCTTTTCCTTCTAATTTTGCATTTTAAATGAAAAAAATTGGTTTTACACCTTATTTAAGTCATTTAATCCTTGATTTTTGTCTCCAATAGATCTATTTAAAACTATAGACACCATCCAATTGAATTATGAGATTCCTCTCTTCTTCTATTAGGATGTAAGAAAAATTATTTGAGAGGTATTTTTGGATCTTAGCCATTCTACTTTCAAGGAGGTCCTTTCTTTGAAAAGGTTTATAAAGACTTGGATATTCCACTCTTTTAGTCTAAGTTTTATGAATTTTAACTTTTGATTGAATATGCACATCTTAGTGCAATGATCAACTGTTTGGGTGAGCCAAGATCTAGTGACAACCATTCCTCTCTCTCTCCATTTCCCCTCTCTCATAACTCATAAAGAAGTGACATATTTCATGAAGAAGTGAAATAAGTATTTTTTTTGTTTCAAATAAAATATCACAACTCTTCACTATAAGTATATCATTTAAAAAATAAAATGGTCATTTAATAAAATAAGACACTCATTGAAACAAGTGTTGTTATCATAGTGAAAAAATATTGTTCTTATCTGTACAACAATTGGGGTAGCAATGTATAAACCCTTAAACCATCTACCTTGTCTCTCTCAAGTATCTTCAATATCGTACCCCTCCCTCCCTTAGGTATCTCTCTCACTCACTCACTCCCTCTATCTCTCTCCCCTTAACCCTAAACCCTTAACCCTTAACCCTTAATAAACCCTCTACCCTCTACCCTTAACCCTCCCTTTATGTATCTCTCTCCCACTCCCTCCCCCTCTCTCTCTCTCTCAAGTCTCTCCCCTTGAGAGAGAGAGAGAGAATTAGGAGGGAAGGGAGGGAAGAGTCTTGAGGGGTAGAGGATAGAAGGCTTAAGGGTTTATGGTTGAGGAGGTAGGAGGAGAGAAATACCCAAGAGAGGGAGTGAGTGAGGAGAGAAAGACCTAAGAGAGGGAGAAGGGGTAGGAGGGAGATACTTGAGAGAGAGACCTAAGAGAGGGAGAGGGAGTAGGACGGAGAGACTTGAGAGAGAGAGAGGGTAGAGGGTTTAAGGGTTTGGGGTTTAAGGGCTAAGGGTTAATGGTTTAGGGTTTAAGGTTATGGGTAGTGATGGAACTTCAAAGTTTTGTTCTAAATGTTCTATTTTATAAAAATAACACATATGGACTAATAGTTGAACACGAAAAATCTATTTGTTGTTATAAAAACAACACATAATGATTTAAAATACAACTTATATTGAACAAAAATGGACCAATAGTTGAATCTTATTTTCACATTTATCTATTTTCTTATTGTTCCTATTAGTGGCTAATTAAATCTTTATTGAAAACCTACAAAGAGCTTGGGTCCTTCAATCTCAAAGCTTGTCTAATTTCTTAATGAGAATCATTCACATTGATTCCCAATATTGTGCTCCTTACATGATACATTTATAAAATGCACTTGGTAATTTAGTATGTGGTTGAAATATTAGAGTAACAACAAATGGTTCTTTTCATTTTTGACACATGATTGGCCATTTTTACTATGTTAAATTTTTATTTTCACTTTTATTTTCATTGTTTTCATGTTGTCAAATTTTGATACATTTCTTAGTCTTTTTAAAAAAATAAATGAAGGTTCTATTACTGTCCCCGATCTTGCTAAAAATCATGTATAGAGAGAGTACAATATATAAACTATTAATTATAGAGTATAACAACAAAATGAATTTTAAAACTACTACATAGAAACAAGATTTAGAATAATTCAAAATAGAGATACAATTCTCCTACAAATACTATGTATAGAAACCCTATGTAGCCACACTTTCACTCTCTCCCACTCTCCCACACTCTCTCCCACTCTCTCCTGCTCTCTCACACCCTCTCCCACTCTCTTCCACTCTCTCCTACTCTCTCCCTCCCTATCTCCCACTCTCCCACTCTCTCCCATTCTCTTGCACCCTCTCCCACTCTCTCCCACCTTCTTCCTACCTCCTACTCTCTCCCTTTCTATCCCACTTTCTTCCTCCCTCTCTCTCCCACTCTCTCCCACCCTCTCTCCCACCCTCACATAGAAACAAGGTTTAGAATAATTCAAAATAGAGATACCATTCTCCTACAAATACTATGTATAGAAACCCTATATAGCCACACTTTCACTCTCTCCCACTCTCCCACACTCTCTCCCACTCTCTTGCACCCTCTCCCACTCTCCCACTCTCTCCCTCCCTATCTCCAACTCTCCCACTCTCTCCCATTCTCTCACACCCTCTCCCACTCTCCCCCACCTTCTTCCTACCTCCCTCGCACTCCCTCCCATTCTCTCCCAGTTTCTTCCTCCCTCCCTCCCTCTCTCTCCCACTCTCTCCCACCCTCTCTCCTACCCTCTCCCACCCTCTCGCACTCCTTCTTACTCTCTCCCTCCCTCTCCCAATCTCTCCCACTCTCTCGCACTCTCTTCTGCCTCTCTCCCCACTCTCTACCACTCTTTTCCACCCTCTTCCACTGTCTGCCACCCTCTCCCACTCTCTCCTTCTGCCCTCCATCCCTCCCTTAAGCCCACCCTCCAAATCTAATTACTCTCAGGTATATAGAGAGGAGTAAGAGGAGATACAAAAGAAATAGAGATAGAGATATAGAGTAGGAGAGATGGAGGGAGACATGGAGTGACATAGATAGTGGGAGATATAGAGAGTGATAGGGAGAGATATATCAATCACCCTCCCTATATTTGTATCTAGACATCCTTATCTCTTTATCTCTCTACCCCTCTCTATCTCTTTGTCTCCCTTTCTATTTGTATGTTTGTCATTATCTCCCTCTCTCTCTATATTTTCTTCCCTATATTTATCTTTGTCTCCTTAAGTGTGCAATGGGTACATTGAAGAGGTCTTAAAGGAGAACTATCATATCTTTAATCAAATGGCATGCTACCTTGAGCATAACTCCCCAAGGACACATGCCATCCTTGGATTATTGACATGAAACAACCAATCAAAATTTAGTTTCTCTCTCTCATATTATATATATTACTATTATATTAAATATGTATTATATTAATTATATTTTGTATTATATAAAAATATACTTATTATTAATTATTAATTATAATAATTTTATACGTATTTAATAATTTTGTTAAAGAATATAATATCTAATTATAATAAGTTGAATAATTATATTATTTATTATGTAAAATACAACTAATATATACTTAACTATATTGTAGAATATTAAAACTTAGCTAAATGGTGCCAAAATTTTGAACTTAATTAACATACTGTAAAAGCTAATGAAACCCAGTTGTAGCTCGTCAAATTGGAGAAAAGAAAGGTCAATGTCAGCACTGAGGAATAGTTTGGAGTAGTGAAAACAAGGTCAATGCCAGTGCCTAGGAAGAGTTTGGAGGAGTGAAAACAAGGTCAATACCAATGCCGAGGAAGAGTTTGGAGTTAAAACAAGGTCAATACCAGTGCCGATGAAGAGTTTGGAGGAGTGAAAACAAGGTCAATATCATCACTGAGGAAGAGTTTGGAGGAGTGAAAACAAGGTCAATACTAGCACCGAGGATGAGGTTGAGGGCACTCATGGAAAATCAACAACCAAGGGGCAATGAGTACTGTAAGTTTGGCACCCCCATTCTCTTTAACCTTCAATTTTCATGCCTAGTTTCCAAAGATCTTCTCCTACATTGGCACCCCCATTCTTGTAAAATGGTATAAGATAAGACAAAAAAAATAAAATAGCTTATACAGAACATATCCACCTACAATCCCATTCAAGCATTTTAATTAATTCCTTGAATTAAACCTAAAACAAGAATCATACACACCACAACAGTGAGATGAATGAAACAACCTTTGATCATTTTATTCAAAATTTAGATATGCTTGTACAATGGAGAGACATGAGTTTGAATTAATCATATCAATTCAAATGCCAATACTATCATAAAACATCAAATCCCCATGAATTCAAAACCTACTACAGAATGACTCAAAACCTAAATTGCATTTTTCCTAAAACCATCATACTTTACAATTTTCTCTGCAACTTCATCTAGACTCGACCAAAAATATCTAACTTTCTAACCTGTACTTATGGCCTTGAAATCCTTCTTATAGAAAAAGGAGGAGCAAACAAGCATCAGGCCAGAAAGCATAGGTGTCACCAACCAATTGGACCATCTTGTACTCTTCATTAGTTGGCCAATCAAAATTGATCACCTCATTCACCTTGACACTATAAGGTTTGTACTTAATAGCCCCCTGATTCACTTCTCTTTCAAAAGACTCCAAGAATGAGTTGGTGCTAGTGATTTTGTCCATATAGCTCACCAACAAATCATAATCTGAGTTACCCTATTTTTTAGGGTTTTATAGTCCAAACATGATATACAGTGGCTCTTACACTTTTTGTGATTACTATAGCTTGTGTAAGAGGCCCTGTGGATACTGTTGTAATTGTAGGATGCATGAATAGGGCATAGATTTCAACAAAACATGTTTGGGAGATATGATTTTATGAATTTTTATCCATGTGCAGACCTAATGGGTTGTTTCTGAACATTGAATATAAATGACATACATACACACAGACACAAACACACATATATATATGTATGTATATGTATTTTAAAATGTAAATGTAAATGCAATTACTGGATGCTCTCCTAGAACAATAAATACAACATATCATTAAAGAAATCTATATCTATGTATATAAATGTGTATTTCTAAATGCAAGTATAAATGCAAAGATCATATGGTTTTGTAGTGTTAGAGATACAACATATCCATAAATTAATGTAATTGAAATTTTAAAGTCTTCAACACATATAATATGAAATCGATCAAACTATTATACTACATGAGAAATAAATGAAAACAGTAAATGCATATGTATGTTTATTTGTAAATGTAGGTGTAAAATAAATAATAATAATGAAAATTATAAAAGAATACAAGGAAAGGTCTCCTCCCTTCTTGGTAGTGATAACCTCCTCCACACACAACCCTTAAAAATTATGAATAGAGGAATATAATCTTTGAAGAACTCAAAGTTGATTCTCTCCTACTTGATGCAATTAGTGATTTTATCCTTACAAACATTTATAGTGACAACTAGAGGCACATTGACCAATTCTTCATAATAGAAGAATTTGATCATACTTTTCCAATGATGGCATTATGAGAAAACCTTAAGTTAAATGAATAATTCCTAGCTAAGTTCTTTAAATCATGTCCAACCGTATAAGAGAAGACCACTGCTATGTGTACTTGGATACCATGGAGAAAGGCTAGTCTTTGGGCTCTTTCATCAATCATCCTACCTTAAAACATACCAAAAATCTCCTAGAAATTAGACATAGGAAGATTTAATATGACTTAAAAAAAATTTATTGCCAAAGCATAAACTTATGATGACATAACTAGGCCTAGTACACACTCCCTCCTTGTTAACCACTTAGACATATGGAAATTAAATGTTAATTTGCTTCTATTTTTAGTCATGTAGGTGTCCAATAAACCACTTGGTTGTGTTTCCCTTCAAGTTTATTTACTTGAATGAAGAGAAAAAGTCCTTTGATTACAATTAGAGAATATATTTGAGGCCTTGGTTGTGTAACTGGTGGACCATAGTCACATTTAACACTCGTTACAAAGTTTGGGAGTTAAAATGTTAAGTAGATTTGATTTGTGATGAACACATTTGGATGGTAGTAATAATAGCTTGCAATCTATCAAGACTTGATTACATTATAACCTGTGAAATTCTAGCAATGAAATGATAGATTAATCATAATGTCACCTTGGGATCACATCACCATGAAAGAACTTCATCCAACATCCTTATGAGTGTAGGTACCACCAAATAGGTATTTGTCAGATCTTTCTTCCTTGAGCGAGGGAAATTTAGGAAGAGAAGAGGAAAGTGAGACATGTAGTATGTCTAAAACAGGGAGATCAACTAGAGGTCAAAAGGTTAGAAGAAAATTCCATAAACGCATGGAATTTTTTCTTCTTGAAGGGGGGTCATGTTCTTATGATGATGAGAGCATAGGAAATGTCGAGGTGCCCTTCAGGTACAAACACCTACGGAAACAATGGGTACCCAATGAACTTCCTCCAATAAACACCAATTTTTGTGTCAACAAGAGGATATATCGCATAACACCATTGTCATTACATGGTTTGGGCCTATTTTGCATGGATGGCATAAAGGTCTATTATGAAAAAGTTATTGAATTGATGAAGTATGTTGGACCCTGTTACAATTACAAACATTGGATGCAACTGGATCGATATACATGAAGTATGTGTACGTATGCACTGTCAGCAAATTATATACAACTAAAAGATAAGGATCAAAATAAAGGAGTGGCTATGTACATTGGCGGAAGGCCAAAAGCATCGAGGAATATTGCAGGGTTTTTAAACAGTACACAACCTAGGTCAACAAATAAGAAACCCAATTGCATATTCGAGGCATGCGAGGGAAACCATGTATTCGTATGTGCGATAAAATCAATAACTATAGGGGAAGAGTTGCTAATCGATTATAATTTGAATCGCTTAGTTACAAACATAGTTACTATGGGGGTGGTACATACTATGTACCATTTTACCCAACCTCCAATTAATGACTCCAATATACCATTTTATTCTTATGTTTTTTTTCATAAGTCTATTGGTTTAATTTTGGTAATATTTTTTTATATTAATTTTTGTCACAGGGGGACATTGATCGTATGGAGAAGGCTCTGGCCTAGAGCACATATCGCGATGTATCTTCAAGCACTTCTACCCAACAGGTTTACCTCATTGTAATTGTACAAATTAGATATGAGCAAAATGTTTTATTATTATGTTTTTTTCATAAGTTTTTTGAGTTAATTTTGATAATGTTTTTAGTATTCTTGTTGCAGTCGACTAATTGGGGAAAGGCACTAGCAGTAGAGGAGAGCATCCATAGTGAGGTGCAATCAATATTTTCTGATGATGACATGGCTTATTTAGCAAACCCTTTCGATACGATAAAGAAGCTCATGAAAAAATGCAATGATGAAATGACTCAGTTGATGTTCAAAATGCCTCAATCAGATGAGATAAGAGAGAGGGTTAAAGTATTGACAGAGAAATTACAAAACTTGCAAGTAAGCTGTCATGAGGTCTTTAATTATAACATAAGTTCATTCATGGTTTTATATTTTGTACTCTTTTATGTCATGAACTAAAATATATGTTGTTTTTATAGGGTTATTTGCCTCCTCATGATGCTCCTAGCCATGATCAGGGTATTGCAAGTGCTTCCCGAGGAGTAAGGGTTGGTACAAGTGTCCATCCTGATCTTCCTATGCATACATCACATTATCTAACCCCATGATCCGTGCCCATATTGTCATCTGAAATGTCAGAAACACATACCATGCATGCATCTGTTAACGCACCCTTTGGCAGCAAACACATACCAGAACATGCGTCAGGCATGTACCTGGGGATGCAGAGGCCACTAGTACTGGTGATGTTTTAGCAGCATTTCCTGGATCTTCCTATATTACTAGTATGAGAAAATTTCTCGTCACACTTGTGGTTACCAAGGATTTCATTCCCATAAAGATAGAGAAGGTCCTAGGTACTTTAAAATGCTTTAATTATTATTCTATATAATCCAATTGAAATTTATTTATTGATCACTCTTTTTAGACTATTGATCCGATGATCATTTTGCAGGAAATGATGTTTTTTATAAACATCCAAGTGATATTACATTGGAGCTCTTTGGGCCCACCATACATACACAGTGGAATTCTCAAAATTAAGATTTAAAAGATGAGCTCATTAACCATTTAGTTGTGCTGTTCGGTGATAAAACATTCAATTGAACCAATGTCCTTAAGAAAGTTGGTACCTATCTAAAGTATGTGAGGGACCGATATAGGTCACATTTAGAGAAGAACAAAAAGTACGAGCGTCCCCCCATGATTCCAGAGAGGGAGTGGAAGGACTTGGTGTTCGATGGAAAGGAGAAGGCTGAAAAGAAAAAAGGAAGGACACCACCAGGCCAAGGAAGGTATGTGATATAGAAACATAAATTTGCAAAAAA
This sequence comes from Sequoia sempervirens, assembly GCA_007258455.2. Classification (NCBI taxonomy): domain Eukaryota; kingdom Viridiplantae; phylum Streptophyta; class Pinopsida; order Cupressales; family Cupressaceae; genus Sequoia; species Sequoia sempervirens. The sequence continues at coordinate 36,742 of VDFB02091927.1, read as the reverse complement.
TCCCAATTAATCATGATTTAAAAAAAAACTGCAGGCTGGACAATTTTTTCCTTGATTTTTTTGAAAAATCATTGACTTTTTGGTCAATGATTTTTTTCTATTTCAAACTTCAAAATCACCAGAAAAATGTGTTTAAAATCTACAAAAAAATGTGAAAAAAATTGAGCTGATTTTCGTGCAAAAAAAACCATGAGACCATGGCTTGTTGCTTACTATTATGCTTTGATAGATTTTTTCCAAGCATCCATTGCTTGTTTGAAAGCACCTGTTTTAGGCTTTTAGCCATAGCAGCAAGGAATTGAACTGTTTGATAAAATGCTTTGGTAGACATGTATGAAAAATTCAGTAGCATAGACAAGGCAGTGAACTACTTGAAAAAAATGTTCAAAGAAATGTAGTTTCATGGTGATGGAATGCCATGACGAATTCCATAACAAGAAAATTGTTTTGGATTGTGATGGAATTCCATCACTGCGAGACTGCATTTCTTTTAGGCATTTTTTCAAACAATTCACTGCCTTGTCTATGTTATTGCTTACTATTATGCTTTGGTAGATTTTTTCCAAGCATCCATAGCTTGTTTGAAAGCACTTGTTTGAGGTTTTTACTTTTTAGCCATAGCATGAAGGCATTGAATTTTGATAAAATGCTTTGGTAGAAATGTATGAAAAATTTAGTAGCATAGAAAAGGTAGTGAACTATTTGAAAAAATGCTTCAAAAAAATGTGGTCTCATGGTGATGGAATGCCATAACGAATGCCATGACAAGCAAATTGCTATGGATTGTCATGGCATTTCATGACCATGAGACCAAATTTCTTTGAGGAATTTTTTGAAACAGTTCACTACCTTATCTATGCTATTGCTTACTATTATTCTTTGATAGATTTTTTCCAAGCATCCATAGCTTGTTTGAAAGAACCTGTTTTAGGCTTTTAGCCATAGCAGCAAGGAAATGAACTATTTGATAAAATGCTTTGGTAGACAAGTATGAAAAATGTGGTAGCATAGACAAATATCACCATCTGATATTTATGCAGTTATACTATGTTTTGTGCAATGTAATCAGCAATATGAATATAACCAACAAAAATCCATTTTCTATAATTCATGGATTGAACTCTGTATTTTATATGCTCTCAACATTTGTATGCTATGGAAATGCCATTAATTTTTTTTTAAAAAGCAGTATGCTACATGTGATACTATCAACAATGTAATTATATACTGATTACTCTTTCTTTTTACATAATCTAACATATTTCAAACTTTTCATAGGTTGCTCGACACATCGAAGGAAACAAAGGCAAGACTAGAAAAGCACGGGCAACACAAACTTGGCTCTGGTGGTTATATGAAATTTGCTACATGAATTGTAAGTATCAATAAATGAAATATTGCATCCAAATTATAATAAATTGAAAACAATTTTGGTTTTATCACACCATAGAAACAAAATTCATGATCTTTTGCAAAAATATAGGGCTCTGAATTCAATAGAGTTCCCACAAAAGAGGACCTAAATATTTCCTTCTAGCAAGGCTATGGAGCTGTGGTTGAATGCCTAAGAGTCTTGACTAGGCAAACACAATCTTCCATTGCATCCGACACGAAGTGAAATAAACTCAATAAAGTTTATTTAAAATTTAATACTTGTGCAATCTATTCAATATTAATTTCCACCATGAAGTAATTGCATGCCTATTTGTTTTAAACATTCAAGCAATGATAATACTGCACATGACATTGGAATGCAGCTTGGTGAGGGTGGAGCAGAACGTGCAGATGAAGGTCATGGTGTGCATCCTGGTACTTTAGAGCATGTAGAGTGTGATCAACATGTTGAGGATGATCAGGCTAGAGAAGATCAGGAATATGATGTGGCCCCATCAGGTAAAGAGGACCACTCTAAATCTCTTTTAAACATATTTAATTGTAATTGGTGTATTAATTAATGTAACCTTTTGTGTTTCAACTTTAGAGCATGTAGATCGTGATCAACGTGTTGAGCATAATTAGGCTAGAGAACATCGGGAACATGATGTGGCCCCATCAGGTAAAGAGGACCACCCTCATGTTCTCTTAAACATATTTAATTTCAATTGGTGTATTAATTAATGTAACCTTTCATGTTTCAACTACAGATCAAGATTTAGAGGGTGTTCAACATGTTGAGCATGAGTCTATAACAAAAGTTTAGGAACATGATGTGGACCCATCAGGTAAAGAGAACCACTCTAATGTTCTTTTAATTAATGAAATACTTGTAACAATAAAAATAAAATATATAAGTTTAACATTTCTTTCTTATTGCAGTAGATCCTCCCTTGAAGCAGCATCCACATCATGAGCAGACGACTACGCGTACATTAAGATCACAAGCAGAGGGCAGAACAACTAAAGGGGGGACATATATTGATTTAGAAAATGATAATCCACTTCAGCTTTATGTAGCTTTCAAAAATAAACAAAAAAAGAAGTGATTGTAATCATATCATGACAACCATATTTTTGATAATATGTAAAAAACTGAAAGAATGAATATTATCTGTTAATGAATGAATGTGAATATGTTAATTAATGAATGTTATATGTTAATGAATGAATGTTATATGTTATTAATGCATGAATGAATGTTATATGTTATTAATGGATGAATCAATGACTAATGTTATATGATTGGGTATGGGGAATTGAGAGTGATGTGAGGGGGGGAGGCACCAAATGAGCTTCAACCATCACGTGGTTGGTCTTGTTAAGTAGAGAATATTAAACTATTCTCAAAACAAAGAGAGGCTCAATAAGGTAATGCACTTTTCAATATAAGAAATGCATCATTTGAAGCATCAAACCAATATGCAATCTATATGTATGATCAGTCGTCAGTCTCCACAATGGCACATTTCCACGAATATTTAAAATAAATAAATAAATGCTTTGTCGCAATTTTGACAAAAACCACCGACGAATAAAAAAAAAGGCTCGACGAAGTTGCTATCTAGTTGTGATGAAGATTTTGTCATAATTCCTTGCCCATTTCGTCGCAATTTTGATGAGCTTTCAGCATTGCTACGATGCTAGTCCTTTCCCATTTCATCGCACTTGTGATGAAATTTTGGTGTTCTTCCGACGCTACTCCTTGCTAATTTTGTCGCAATGTCGATGAACTTTTGGTGTTGTTTCGACGCTACTACTTGAATATTTCATCGCACATTCGATGAAAGTTTGGTGTTGTTTTGACACTACTCCTTGCCCATTTAGTCGAACTAGCGACGAACATCTGCTGTAATTCATCGGTGGATACACAAAGTTTTTGTTGATATTCTGGTGAATTTCTGAGGTATTTCACGATGCAATCGATTGACGATTCTTCACCGTTAGTTCGACGTTTAAGTCGTCATCGAATGTTCGATGAAAAAATAGCGATGGAAAGATTTTTGCCATTTCGTCACTATTCTAACAAAGATTTGTCGAGTGACCAACAAACGACCGTCAGAAAATGGTGTCAAATTCAGTAGTGAGTGATGGAGTTCTCTATTTAAAGTTTCATTCATTAATCTGAATAAATCTTATCTGTGATGTCTTTAGTACCATTGATTTTGATGTAGGTGTACATGTCCTAATATGATCTCTTCACTATATCTCCCATTGCTAATCGAATCCAAGGTGCGATGGTTTTTTTAGCGATATGCAATTGGAAAATGAGCATGATCAAGGATAAGCCACAAATCCAAGGGTTGAGATTTCATCTCATGAATGCTTGTATCATTGACAGAGCTAGTTAAGGATGAGGTATATCAATGATAAGCGACAACTAATTAGATGAAGAAGCAACATCGAAAAATATTGAATACCTCGTATAAAGAAAGGAAGAAAGTAGTGAGGCGAATTGACAACCATTGATATAGTTTTAAAAAAGAGTGATCAATGGTTAGGGTTTGAGCATGAATGACTAATTGTCAGCACGCTCGAGTGAACTTACTATCAAGCATTAATGGTGGCATGCTCATCTCTTAGCCATAAAAGAAAGTAGATACCTAGTTGTTCATGCATTTGGATTTGATAGAAAGTAGAAAGGATACTAGAAGTTGAGGAAATTGTGTGGGAAGCTCCAAAAAATATAGTAACAAGTGTGGAAAAACATTCACCCGGGTAAGAAAAATGTATATATATTTCTATCTCAAAGATTAAGGTGAAATACCTTAGAAGGATGATAGGAAATTGGGAAGATTGTCTGCTTGTCCATTACTGATAGCTTCAATTTAGTGATAAGTGTTGGACCTAAAGTTTGGGGATATATTTTGGTACTGAATGTAGTGACTTGTGTTCTCATAATTGTAAAGGGTTTATTTTCAACTATAAGAAATTATTTACCCTAGTTCTCTTGCATTGCAAACATGAGTGATCCAGATCCTAATGAATCTAATATTAGGTCAGAGAGGAAACCAAAAAAAGAGAGGGTTAAATGACTAAAAACCCAAGATGTTTCATTTGAGGTTATGTTGAAACCACTTGTAGTATCTAACCCTTCACCAAGTACTCCTGCAATTTCTACTAGGTTCAGAAGTGCAAAAATGGAAACGAAAAGGTTTATGCAAGAGGCCTCTAGAGACATAAAGGAAGGAGGGTCATGAATTGGAAAAATACCTACTAGTCAAGTTGTCATGACCACCAAGTTAATTGATAGTGCTGGTGAAATTGGTGAAAAGCCATATCCTCAGAGTGGGTGGAAATTGTTCCAGTATTCTTTTAATTGGCAGTATTCTAGTAAGCCTACATGTTACTTATGGGGGCTGAACCTTGGAAATTTGGTGGTGTCGAATGTGTTTTTAGATGTGGAATTGATGATGGAACTGACTAGGAACTATAATCCCAATGACAAAACAATCAAGAGTGAAAATGGTGATGCAATCCTAGAAGTGACAAAGGACAAGATGATAAATGTATTTGGGTTAAATCTCAATTATGTTGTAAAGTTTAGGTGTACTGAGCTTTATGTTGAATATGAGAAAAAAATATTGCATATAGAGAGAGACTACTTGTTCGACATAGAAAGATCAAGGAGAAATTCATCGCTAAGGTTGTTGAGCCTCTTGAGTGTGAAGAGTTTGTGGATCATTTCAAGAACACTTATTATTGCTTGAATCAAGTGTTAGCTCAAGATTTTGAGGTAAGGATAGCCCTTGATTTATTGGTGATGGTGGTAGATATATAGGGTAATTAAAACACTGGTTTTTATTATGCCAACTATGTTGTTGATTAGATGCATGAGGATTTCCTCAATTTGAAGGAGGTGATCTCTTTACATTTCCCTCATTATTCTCTACTAATGCATACGCTCTGATGGGAGGGTGATTATGACTAGAAAAGGAAACTGGATTTGAGACTTAGGGACAATGAAAATAATGTTTTACTAGTACAAATGTGGACACACATATGGGATCGGGATTGTTTCAATTCCAATTATATATTGTTTTCTAATGTTATAAGATATGGTATCCTAGAAGCATTGGCTGTAGCACCTATTCAAAGGCTTTCTCCAGAAATTAAATATTATCATGCACCCAAAAGATACATGAGGATCTAGAGAAACACATAATTGGGAAGATTGGTTTCTTCATTCAAAATATACTTTGATCAAAGCCTATGGGGCTAAAGTGGCACCACATTTTTTTCCCCTGTATGTCTCAGATAGATTGGCCTTTATGGAACTCTTGTGGTAGATTGATGTTATGGATTATGAGATGTCCAAAAATCCCAAGAAGGGTACTGTGGTAAATCCTCAATGTGCTTTTTCTTATTTTACAGTCACTGCCCCTGAGGGGTATGAAAAGTTTGGGATCATATTGAATAACCTTAGAATGCCTTTTAATGAGAGTATTATTTTTGATTTGAAAGGTTTTGTGGGAGGAAGAAGAAGAGAGAAAAACTTAAAATTGATATGCTATGATTTCTTATACAAAGATGATGTATTAAGGAACTTCACAAGTGATGAGGCTATTGTGACTAGAAAGAAGGAATGAACAACTATAATGAACATTGAAGAAAGTATCATAAAGAGGAATGCCTTTTATATAAGTCCATATAATGTAAAATTTGTAGAGCCTCTTGAAAGAGCTTTAACTATGGTAAGGGATTATCAGAGTGGTGATTTTAAGGAAAAGTTGAAGGAGGATGTTGATCAAGCACAGGTTCTCCTAGAACAACAATGAGCTATGGATATCCTAGAGTAGCCTGCAGATGTTCAAGAAGTTAGGGAGGAACAAATGGAAGAGCATGTTCTAGGGAATGGGGAGGTGGAGTAAAAATTCCCTCCTCCTCATATTGAGGAAACTGATAGTTCAGATATTCCCCCTGACAGAATTGTCAAATGGCAATATGATAAAGAAAGTGATGATGATCCCAAGATTAGGGAATGTGATGAATTCCTTACTAATGATAAATTTGTGCAGTCCAAAGAGTTTCATGAATTTGTGATTCAATATTGGAGTAAAGAGATAAAGGAGAGACTTGAATTAGATTGAGCTAATGCTAAACCTTCTCATTAGGAAGAAGTTGAGAAATTAGAGGAGGAAAAGATCAACACTAAAATTGCAGCTATTACCCCCACTGAGGCTAAGAAAATTGACACAGATAGTGGAATTATGTTATTACTAGGAATTACTATCACTACTGCTATAGCATATGATGCAGTAAGAAGAGACCCTCAAGCTTCAATATTTGAGGAGAGTTTGAGGATAAGGTGTTTGGATCTGGATATAGTCCAAAGTTGCATACTCTTGCAATTTGGTATATGGCACCTAATACTAGTAAAAATAATGTTGCTAGGCCTATTGAAGAATTTATTGGTTCCTTAGTGGTAAAAAGAGCTAAATATATAACTCCTATCCAAGTAGCTGAGTTAACAGTTCATGCTACAATGCTTAGTGTGGATACTACACATATTTCTCAGAAAAAGTGTGATACTTTAGTAAAGGATTATAGTAAGGCCTTGGATGAGATAAATAAGATGAGGGACACTATTCAAGCTACTCAGTCAAATAAGAAAATAGCCCTTCCATCCTCTTCTTCCTTGATATTTTCTACACAGGATAGGGAGACCTTGGCCTTGAAAATAAAAGATTTGAATGATTAGTTGAATGTTGAGAAATAAAATGTCAAGAAGGCCAAGCTTGAAATTGTTAAGGTGGAAAATGAAATTTTTGAGCATGTATTGAAGCATAGGGAGACCAAGTTGGTCAACAAGGCTGATGATGTTTGGGTTACTTACAAGAATATTCATGAAGTAAATACAAAGTATCTATAGGTACAAGAGGCCTTTAATAATGAATGGAATAATGGTATTACTAGGGTGAGTGGCTTAATAAAAATGATGCCTAGAATGAAGTAGGATCCTCAGGAACCTACTAATATTCCTCAAATCTTGCAAATCATTGACTCAGTTAATGAGATAACTAATTTCCATAGAAAGTTAAGTGTACAACTCCAAAGTAAGCTGAAAATATTTAAAGAGATGGAGGAACATGGTATGCCTTGGATAGTGGGCACTTTGTTCTAAAAATTTTAACAGGAAATTCAGAACATTTACAACTAACCCATGCCTCATATGACTTAATAATCTAAAATGATAAGAATGCAGGTAGGAGAAACAACCTTCACAGGTTAAATACCTAATTATGTAAGTAGCATACTTTGAATAAGGAGGAGGCAACGATATGTGCTTGCATCCCTGCTTGGAGACTTCCAAAGGTCCATCAGTGGGCATTGAAAACTCTGCCCTTGTAGCGGCAGCATCTGAAGAAAAGTTTTCTCCAATGGCTGGAAGCCCGATTACTTCAACAATTCTATCTTCAGTTACAACAACTGTTAGACCCCATACAGTAGCTTCCCCTTCAGAAAAGGTTCTCAAAAATTCTCTAGCAGTCTCCTCATCAAAATCATTTAAACTCAAAAAGTAATTTAACCATCCACAAAGGCTGAATGCGTGGACTATTTGTGGATTTTGCAATAATAATTCATGAGCTACAAGCTCATGTCACACCAACTGACCACCCATGTTTACAGCTGAACTCAATTCCTTGCTGAAAATTCAAATTCTCTATTTCCCTTTCTGCTCTGGTTTTTCTTCTGTCGTGCTATCACATTTCTTTCTTTTCCAAAAATGAACTTTTTGAACAAGTAGTCTTAATCGTAATTTACAAGAAAAACATGCAATAAAGAAGGACATGCGATCATATTTGGAAGTACCAAAAAAGTATTAAAGAAAGGTTATTTGTGCAGTTATGGCAGTGGTGAAAAGATAGGTTTTAAAAGATGGATTACCCCACCCCCTACTTAGAGTATGACATGTGTCCTCACATGTACTAAAGAATAGGTAGAGATCGGGTAATAATGACTAGTACTATCATAGCAGTAAATGAATAGAATAAAATAAATCAAATATGCGATAAGAAAAGATATGGCGTACCTTTGATAATTGCATGTACGTGTGAAGAAAGATGACGACGTCTGCATGAATTGACAGTTGGGAAAGATATCTTAATTAAGGACGATGTGGATGGATGAAGTGGATGGGTGACATGGGCGGATAGGATGAACAGATGGAATGGATGGATGGGATGGATAGATGGAAGATAAAGAAGTGACATGGGGACGATAAATGAGAATGGAGAAAAAGTGGTTTCCTTTTAAAAAGAAAACCTTTATTATGGGCATGTTTTTTTCAAAATTACGAGGAAGGTGCAAGAGAAAGGATAAAGCCTTCGGCTGTAGGAAGAGTAGCAGGAGGAACCTGAACAAACTGCTGCATGAATTCTTCCTTTGAGACTAGTTTATGGTACAACCAGAGTCGGTGGCCATTAACTAGCAATTTGAAACAGACTGGATCAATTGTCATCAGCTATACAACTCCATTGTCGAACACATTTTCAACTTCATAGGGGCCAAGCCAGCATATTGTGAGCTTACCCTGGTTTTCTTGATATCTAGAATCATATAATAGAGCCCAATCACCAGCAGAAAATTTCTTGGTTTTGATGTGTTGATCATGCCATTTTTTCTTTTGATGTTGGATTGCTTCGGTGTGCTACAGGGCAGCTTTTCTCATTTCATCCAAAGCATTTAGCTATAGGAGATGGTCCTTCTATGCTTTAGATATGTCCATATTGAGTTCAAGAGCTTTCCTCAAAGTTTTGTGCTCAAATTCTATGGGTAACATGGCTATTTTTCCATAAAGCAGCTCAAAAGGTGTAAACCCAGTTGTTGTCTTCCATGTAGTTCTGTAGGCCCAAACTGCTTCAGAAAGTCTATTGCTCCAATCTTTTTTATGGATCTGTACTGTCTTTGTGAGGATCACCTCAATTTCCCTGTTTGTTACCTCCACCTGACCACTGGTTTGATGGTGATAGGGGCTGGATTTCCTATGTTTGATTTTATAGTCATTCATTAGTGCAATGATCAGATTTGACGTAAACTGAGCTCCCTGATCAGTTACAATCTCTCTTGGAATTCCAAATCTAGTAAAAATTTGTTCATACAGAAACTCAGCAACTTTGTTATCTCGAGCATGAGTCATAGCGCTTACTTCAACCCATTTTGTGACATAGTCCATGCAAACTAGAATGTATGACTTTCCATTTGATGGTGGATCAATTGGTCCCACAAAATCCATCCCCCATTTATCAAAAGGGGTGACTATTACCTATGGATATAGTGGCATTTCATCTGACTTAGTTGGTCTTCCCATATGCTAACATTTGTCACATTTCCTTGTATAGGCCACAACATCCTTGTGTAATGTTGGCCAGTAGTACCCTATTGTAAGAACCTTCATTGATGTTCTTTTTGCTGCAAAATGTCCTCCACATGGTTCATCATGGCAAGCATGCAAGATATTATAAGTCTCATATTCTCTTACACATCTTTGCATTACTTGATCATGTCCAGTATAAAACAAATAATTTGCAATCTAGGAAAAGTTAAAACTTTTCTCTATTAACAATTTCTTTCCTTTTGGAGAAAAGTGGGCTAGTATTCTATTTGCTGCTAGATAATTGGCAATGTCTGCATACCATGGTGTTTGTGTAGCAATGGAAAACAAGTGTTCATCTGGGAACCTATCATCAATGACCTCGTGTTCAATAGGTGCAGCTGATTGAAGTCTTGATAAAAAGTCAGCTACAACATTAGCTCTTTCTAGTTTGTCAATTATTGTAATGTCAAATTCTTGTAACAATAGGAGCCATCGTGCCAACCTACCAGAGATGGCAGGTTTGTTCATCAGATACTTGATTCCTACATGGTTAGTATGAACGAATATCTGATAACCTGTGACATAATGCCTAAATTTATTCAAACCATACACTACTGCAAGCAATTCCTTTTCTGTAATAGTATAGTTGAGCTCAGGACCTTGAAGGTTCTTGCTGATAAAGTAAATAGCATGCTCAATTGAATTTTATTTTTGACTTAGAACTGCTCTTATACCAAAATTAGAGGCATCAACATGTATGTGAAAAGGAAAATTCCATTTAGGACCTTGAAGAATAGGGGCTTTAGTAAGCAAGTCCTTTAGTTGAGGAAGTGTTTTTCACAAGCTTTTGTCCACTCGAATTGAGAATCCTTAGTTAACAAGGCATAAAGTGGACTGGCAATTTTACTGAAGTATTTTATAAACTTTTTATAATACCCTGCATGGCCAAAGAAATTTCTGACATCAATAAAACTAGCATCAAACAACTTATGAAGCTCACTTTTAACTATTTCTCTAAGTGTTGGATTGACTCTTCTTTGAGGTTGTCTAACTAGTGAACAATATTCTTTGATATATATTCTATGAGTACAAACTCGAGGATCTATTCCTTGCATGTCCCCGTATTCCCATGCAAAAGCTTTACACTAATTTTATAGCATCTTTAATAAGTCGGCCTGTTGAGACTGTGACAACTTGTTATTTATATTCAAACAATGACCTAGAGATAATTCTATCTGCTTAGTGAGATTACTCATAGAATCTATAGGTGATATTTGTACCTCTTGTAGAAGCAAATTATGAAAAATCGCTGGAAGTTTAGGCAATGAACTTTTAGAATTTGGTTGCTACAGGAAACACTGTAGATGGGTACTATTTGGATCAGATGAACTACCCGTATCAGACTTGTACTGTAGAATTTGAAAAAGAAAAGCATCCTCACTCTGAAGTTGTGAGAATGGATCATTTTGAATCATCATTAATTGAGCCAAAGAATTGGCTTCTTCAGTTTCTTCCCCCACATCTGGCTAAACAAGTTGGGACAAATCTTGTTGAGGTCTAGCAAGTGGATACAAAGCCAATTTTTTTGTGGATTGTCCATCAGAAATGGTCATATCTCTAGATCAGCATCCTATAAAAGCATCAGTAGTTGCTAACCATGGTCTACCAAGGATAATTGGATACCCTCCTAAAGTTTCCTTAGCTGATAATATTGTAAAATCAGCTGGATACTCCCAAGATTCAAGAGTGACAATTACATCTTCCACTATCCCATCAGGTTTAACTATGGAGCTATCTGCAAGCTACATAACTGTGGGTGTAGATCTAATGTTTGAAATATTCAAGGAGTCTATAGTATGCTTTGTCATGACATTAATGGTAGCACCTAAATCAATTAAAATATTTTTTACAATTTGGCCATTTATATGTATTTGTACTACAGGACTTCTAGGGTCAATATACTTTGGGATGACTACATTTCCCAACATTATATCAGCCAATTTCCCTAAGACATGAATTTTTTGAGGATCCTTTTTCTTTCGTCTAGGCTTCTTCAAATAGGCCTCTTTAATAGCTTTTCCAAAAATGGGAACATCTTTAATAGCCTGAAATAAAAGGATTTGAATCTGTACATTCTTGAGCTGATCCAAGATGTCAAAAGTGGGTTCTTCCATGGATTTAGATGCAGTACTTTGCAACCTCTAAGGAAAAGGTGGGTTGTCTTGATTTTGCAAAACAGGCTCCTTAGAAACTGTATGTGTTATGGGCATATGCTTAGCAAGAACAACAGGTGTAGTAGATTCTTCAAGGGGAGAATGTGGTATTTCAGTAATCAGAGGTGATTTTGGAGTAGGTAAAGTGGTTCTGGACCTCAAATGAATGTGATTAATGTTTAAGGCATAAGCTTGATATTGGTTGGCTTCGGCAAGATACGCAGGCTGCTGTGGCTGCTGCTGTTGCTTATTATTGGGATTTGGCAACGACTGGGCAGGCACAGGAATTTGTTTTGGAGGTCCAGGATTTGTGGCAGTTGCTATAGGAGGTGGCATGAGGGCTTGTGGTTGTGGCTGTGAAAGCTACAGGAATCTAGGGGACAAGTTTTTTCATTGCTGAGGGCCTCTCCATTGAGGATTTTGCTACCAATTTCCTGAAGGTGGGGTCCATTGCCCTTGTGGCTGCTGCCAACCTCCTTGAGGAGATTGCCATTGCAGGTTCTGATAATTAGGCCAACTTGGTTGAGGTGGATTCTAGGGTGGTAGTAGTCCATATGCATGTTGACATTGGTTATTATAGCCACAATAAGGATTACCAAAAGTTAAAGGATCTTGAGGCATACCTTGTCTTTGGGCCCACGGTCTCCTTTGTGCAACAAAGGACACTTAATCATCATCACCTTCTACTGGCTTGAAGTCAGTAGGTAGTTTCTTGACTTCCAAATTAGCTACCATCTTGCATCTGTAGTCACACTTCTTCCGTCTGCAGTATGGACAGAACTTGGCCAAAACTGTCTCAGCCTCCTCATGTTTCCTTCGAGCTTGAATAGTGTCCAGTTGTGTAGCCATATTATTAATGATGTCTTGCTTGAAGTCAGATAGAAAATTTGTTATCTCCATCCAAGAAACTCCACTAGAAGAAGACTTCCCCACTGTAGCATGATGACCTCGACCTTTCTTAACTATTGCTCAAGAGTAGTTAAGACATATTTTTTTTATATCCCAAGGCAGTTAGGTTATATCACCTCCTCCCATCAGGTCCAGGGCGTCTATACAGGAATCACTGATTCCCCTTAGAAAGAGTAGTTTTTGAGAGTCTTCGTTGAGAGTATGGTTTGAGTTCCTCTTTAGTAAAAACAAAAATCTAGAAATATAATCTTCCAGACTTTCATCAGCCTTCTGCTGAATTCAGAATATGTCATCACCTTTGCTGGCACTCTTATAGTATTCCTTATACTTTTCAAGGAATTTCGTCTGCATGGCTGCCCAACTATCAACAATGCCTCTTCCCAGACTCATGAACCATCTGAGAGCTCCCTCCTTCAAGGTGGAAGGAAATAGCTTCAGTTTATGAGTGACTGTGTTGTAGTCATAACTGTGACAGAGGACATCAAATTCAAATAGAAAAGTTTCTAGGTCCTCTATGACCAGGCCATAGAATTTTGGAAGTAGTGATGAAGGTATATTCTTAAGATTATCAGTATCTCATTGGGGAACAATAGGAAACTCAAATGCAGGAGGTGGATTATTAGGTGGGTTATTTTCCATGTTTCCTTGCTGGAATAACAGAGCAAATGGATTTTTCTCAGGTTTGTTGTCAGCTGGGTCAAATGGTAGTTCAACAAATAGGTTTTCAAGGATGAACCTTCCCAGTGCGTCTCTTCTTCTTCTATGCATGCAATATGGTGAATAGTGGCTTGAAATATTTAGAAAATTCTTGACTAAAAAACTAAACTAATGCTAAAAATGACTTCTGACAAACTCCTAGTTGGATGCCATCCTTGACAATGGCGCCAAAAATTGTTGTGCCCACAAAAGGATATAAAAATCACAATAAAACCTTTCCTGGAAATTGGACATTCTGACAGGTGACTAATATCTCTATGTGGACATTCATTTACTTGTCAAACCAGGGGACGTATACTTTAAATGGTGTGGAAAAATATATGCACTAGGAACTAGTTTCGGTCAAATCTTAGTAGAAATAAATACTGGAAAGGAATTCTATCTACACCACAGGAAGGTAATGCAAAGTTTTTTAACTCAACTATGATTTGATTAAAACAGAAACCATAACAACTATGACTAAAATACAAACTATGAACTAGCCTTATGTTGTAGGAACAGGCACAGGGATGGATTCCCTATGCTACAAGAGCAATAAAAGACTGAGTTTGTATGAAAACTTCAAAGATGAAAGCTTGCTGAAGATCAACAGAAAAGAATGACTAACTAACTAGCTACAGATACTAAGTGGGCCCCCTTAGCAAGCATCTACTGATTACGCAGGTGCTAAACTCAGAACTTCATTAAACTTTATTCATGAAAACATAATGATAGACATTGTTTTGTTGATATGGAAACTAACAACAAACTCTGTCTCTTGTCAAACAGATTCTGCTTTTCATTATCATACTGACTCTTACATGATATCTGCTACTCTGTTTCTATCTTACTCTAACTATCATCTCCCTTCTCACTCGTGCAGGAGTACTTTATTTAAAATCAGCAGAGCAACTAACTAACTAACCCTATCAAAGAAAGACGTGGAAGTAAAGTGTATCCTAGAATCAAGGAACAAACTTCATAAATAAATTTATGCGTTTAACCCGATCCAGAGAGAATCTAGCGCTCCACTCTTTCCAGATTGACTGTCATTAAAAATCTTTCCCAATGGTTTCGGTCAAAGAGTCTTCGCCAGAGCTTCCTCGAAGTCGTACAGGAAATGGACTTTATTGCAAGGCCAAGATTGGCTACGCTTGACTTAATCATTCTTCAACAACCTGCGGAACAAAAGGTAACAGATGCAAAAGAAAAAGTTTATGGCACATACACGATATCCTTCATTAATCACACATTTAAATCTATTTCATCATTCAAAAATTGTATGCGATATACCAATCATTTAGGGAGGCAACGGGGCAATAAATGTAATCAAGTCAACACAATAAGCTGTAGGAATATGAAAGTATTTTGCTACAGGATATTCCCATAAAAGGTTTCAAAAGAGTTTTAAACAACCACAAATAACAAAAGTAAAGGCATTAAAATTTTATCATAACATCCAAACTATGAGCACATTTTAGGCTCATCACTCTTGCTTTGAAATCTTGGATTGAAGGGGCTCGGATCATTGGCCTATCAAGCTTGCCATTTCTTCTGCTCATGTGCCTCATTCTCCTTCCTTCAAGTTTCAGCTCATGTGGTTGCGAGACCCATATTTACATGTCCATGTGGTTGATTGGTGGAAGGTTGGAAGACTGGATTTTGGTACAGTGATGCATACTTTTGCTAAGTTGCTTCAATTTTCCAAATATCAACTCAAATGTTGGAATATACAATGCTTTGGAAACATTTTCCATGATAAGGCTCATGCTCAACCTGAATTGGATGGTATCACAAGGGTGATTGGGGAAGAGGGAGTGATGGTTGACTTGCTCTAGGATGAGGCTAGGGCTCTAAAGTTGTTGGAGTGTGAGTTGAGAGAGGAAGTATTTTAGAAACGGGTATGTGCAGGATCACGATGAGCCAAAAAGTTGTGATATGATGGGTATTTGTAGGGTATGTGGCCGATGACTTTTTTTTAACCAAAATTGATGAAACGACAAGGGTTTTGAAAGGATATTCTCAGATCTCCACCAATATAAATAATTCTGTACTTTGAATTTAATAAATAATTATTATTCATTCTGTTTGAATTATGACTAAAGTCCTGATTGATAGGTTGATTGAAAAACATATATAGCTTTCAAACAGTATCACATTTTTGCAATCCAAAATATGCATCACATTCTATGTTTCACATACTATAGGATTAAAAAAAGAAAATTTGAATTTCATGAAGTTTTGACCAAGTTAAGGCGGTTAGACATGATTTTTTATATTTTTTAAAAGTTGTAGTAAAAATTCATAATTAATTATTTATTTGGAAAAAATTACAAAAAAATATGCATCACATCTAGAAATGAGTCCTCTACTTATGTCTAAAATATTATCATTTTATTGTGGTTAGGGTAGTCGAGACACCTACTTCTTATTTTTTCCTGAAATTTAATTACTAATTGCATTGAAATATCAAATTTTCACTAAATAGATTTTTTCTTTTTAAAATAAACCTAGTAGTTTAGAAACTACATTCAATTTTTTATATATTTTATTCTTACATATTTTTGAAATAATATAGATAACTTATTCAAATTTTTACGTCAAGTTACCTAACTCTGATTTTTTTAAAATTTTTTGCCACTTAAGGGCTTGTTTTTTCCATGATGATCTTGTACATACCCAAACAAAAGGCTAGAATTCAGTGGCTTCAAGAAGGAGATAAAAATATTGCTTTCTTCTTTAACTCGGTGAAAGCCAGGAGGTAGGGTAATTCTATTTCGGTTCTGGTTAATGAAAGAGGTGAGCAACTCTCTTCTTCTTAGGAAATCTTGAATCAAGTTGTGTAGTATTTTGAATCTTTATTTAGGGAGGATGGGCATGGTGGTTCTGTTGAGGAGGTTCAGGTTCTTTCCTATATTCCTTCTTTGGTCACAAGGGAAATGAATGAGCATCTCATGGGTGACATTTCTTTGGAAGAGTTGCAAGAGACTGTGTTCTAGATGAAGAAAGGGAAGGCTCCTAGCCCTAATGGCTTCTCGATTGAATTCTTTCATGAATTATGGGATATTATTAAGGTAGACTTATTGGCTATTTTTTAGGAGTCTCAAAAGAACAAGCTCATCTTCCATCTTCTTCTTTAACACTCCAATGCCCATTCAATGAAGGATTTCCCATATCTTGAGATTTCAAATTGGGGTTCTTCCTTTGATCTATCTTGGTATGCCTATCTCTATTGGTAAGCTGCCTAAGGCTTCTTGGTAGAATATTTTGGATAAATTTTGGGTGAAAGTTAAACACTGGACTCATAGGTCATTGTCATTTTCTGGTTGTGTCCAATTGCTTAGGTCGGTGGTACAAGCTGTTCCCACCTACAGATGTATGTTTCAGGTGGCCCCGATGGGATTTGTTAAGGATTTAGACTCTTTAGCTACGTAGTTTATTTGGGCTGGTAGCTTTTTGTCTTCGAAGTGGAGCCTTGTTAGCTAGGATATTGTTTCTAGCCCTCGTCAGTTTGGTGGCCTTGGGTTAAGGCAGTCATCCTTGACCGGGGAGGCACTGGCGACTAAACTGTATTGGAGATGGTGTGTGGAGTAGGATTAGATTTGTGCTAGGATTTTATCTCATAAATACTTCGTTTGTGTTGCTTGGCAGGATATTCCTTGATTTCCTCTAGAGGGGAGAGGCTCGATGATATGGAGTATGCTTAAGAAAGGTGCAGCGCTTGTTAAGGATGGATTTTTCTGGATTTGTAGAGGGGGGTTGAAGGCTCACTTCTGGTCTGATTCTTGGGATAGTTTTCCTCCCATTATTTCTTAGTTCCCTAATTTGTTGACTTTGTGCCAGAGGTTTCTTGCGGCTAACTGGTCTAGGGTGAGTGATTTTATGACCTTCTCTATTAATGACCAGATGGTGATGGTGAGATGGAAGCATCCTGATGAATGGCCTAATGTTGGATTGAATGAAGAATGCATAGAGCTTCACAATATCCTCTCTAGTAGGCGTTGCAGTTCCCTCCAAGATGGGGATGTCCTCTCTTGGTCTCCTAATTCAAAAGAGGTTTATTTAGTTGATTCTAGGTATTAGGTGTTGTTATCTCATAAGCTAGAGGGGGTGGAGGTACCTTGGTGGAGGAGAGTGTGGAATAATTTTTCTTGGCCAGAGTGTAACTGTTTCATTTGGAACTTGGCCCAAAATAGATGTTTGACATGTGACAACATTTAGAAGCGGGGTTTTTAGGTTCCCTCTATTTGTGTTCTTTGTGGGGGAGGGGAGGAGGATTCAACACATTTATTCTTTCATTGTTCCTTTGCTTCATAGCCATGGCATTTCTAGTGGGGAGTATGGAACAATTCATGTGTCCATGCCTCCTCTTTGATTGAATTTTGGGGCAGTTTGGGTAGGCCACCTTCGGTGGCCTCTTTTTTGCAGGATGTGTGGTATGTGGGGCCTACTTTCATCTTGTGGAAGATTTGGTTAGAAAGAAATCATAGGATTTTCTATGGTGAGAAGATGGTTGTGAAACAAGTTTAGCAAAGAATTCTGGGTATGATTCAGGAAACGGTGGCTGCTAAATGTGACATTGGGTTTCCCTTGGAGAAAGGGGATGCTGAAGTGGTGGATAGATTGGGGATTCATGGATCATCATTGGTGTCTGCTAGCCTCAGGATTGGTCGGTGCCAGCAGCAGAGGGTTCTTAGGAGGGGTAGATGGATGCCCCCCAACTGGCATTTTAAAGATCAACATAGATGGTTCTTCTCAGGGTAATCTTGGGTCTGCTGGGGTTGGGGGGATTGGCAGAGACTGTTTGGGATCAATGGTCTTCTTCTTTTCTGTTCATGAGGGGGTGCAACCCATTAATCTTATGGAAGTTTTGGAAATCTTATATGTTTTTGAGCAGGCGTTTGCTTTGGGTTGGCATAAGGTTATCTTTGAATCTGATTCGCAAGTCATTATAAATTTTCTAAAGGATCGAAAGTTGTCTGGTGTTCATTGGTAGTTTACTAGGTTGGTTCAGCAGATTTTGCAGATTAGTTCTTTGATGGAGATGGTGTCCTTCACCCACATTCTGAGGGAGTGGAATAGAGCAGTTGATTGTTTGGCTCATTGGGGTTCAAAGCATATAGAGGGTTGGAATGTTGATGCATTGGGTCAGGTTTCTCTGAAGCTCCGCCAAGACTTGGTGGGGATTCTCACTGAAGATGGAAAAACTAGTAATGTTGAGTGATGTGGCTTCTTATTTCTTGTTTGGTCCTAGTGGTTCATAGAAGTTGGCCTATTGATGCTTTATAATGTTGTTCTTTGATTATTAATAAAGTCTTTACCCCTTTTATATAAATAAAATTGATATGTCTAGGGTTTCAATTATAGCATAATAAATTTATATGTATAGAATATTTTTCTATATACGATATTTTTAGGGTTTTTATTTTATTATATTAAAATATTAAGGTTCTCTATTGTTTCATAATTAATATTATATGTCTTTTTTTGGTGTATATAAATTTACATCAATCAATATATCAATCAAGTAGTTGCATACATCATAGGTCAAACTCTAGGCCATCTATTAGTTGCATACACTTTTGTAGACCTTAGATTTGGAAATTAATCATACTTTTGATTAGATCTTAGTCACAAATTTAGATTGTCTTGAGCTTTTCCTTTTATCAATCAAGTCTTTTTCCTTTAGGTTGGTCCTTTGAACTCATAATTCTAGTTTGAGGCCACCTTTTCAATCATCATCACTTTAATATTTGTCCCCTTTAAGGTCTTGATAATTAGATTTTCCATAGTAGACCATCTTAGTTTGGTAGATAACCTCAACTTAGGTCAAAAAAAGTGTTTAGTCTTCATATTATCCATATTACACCATTCAACACAACATCATATTTGCATAACATTGGCATAAATTTAAGCATACTTTTAGTCCTAGAATTACCATAGATTTTTGGACCTTAGTGACATTATGATATCTCAATTTTGACCTATATCACTTGGTACCTTGATCTTGGCCTTATAGGTGCATCATCATATTCCCAAAAAACCCAAAAACATAGTATAGTTGTATAATTTAATCTTAGTCTCACCTTTGCATTGTCATTCATCAGGATTCATATTCCACTCTTCATACTTGCAAGTATTTTATGGTCCAAAGAAGATTACAAAGGAAATGAAAAGAGATGGACTTCATCCAAGAAGATGATGACTTTTACAAACATACTAGCAACATGAATTTTGGTTATTCCAATGAGGCACCTAGGTCACAATTATCATTTCCAAATCCTTTTGAAAATTTCATGATAAGGCACAAAGAAGGACCTATAACAGAAGAATAGGTTGAGGCATCAACCCAAGATCCTGAAGTAGCATGGTTTGTGGATGAAATAGTGGCACAATACCCACAAAGATTCCTAGGAAAACTATTAGAAAGTGGGGCTAAACTTCCTAATGGATTTGATGTTAAGACACTTCAAGCAACACCCATCAATGAGAATACAAAAAGCCAAGGACATGATACATCTACTTCTAAATGTACCATCCCACAAATTAATGCATCTATGCCATTAGGAGGGTCAACACAAGACTCTACAATAGCTTACACAATGCTATTTGGAACACAAGAAATGAAACAACCCTTTGGAAACACATTTAATCCATTTGATTCATCATCTAATTCCATGGGTGCATCAGCATCCCATTATTTCCCAATGGGTTGAAAAAAAATGTGAAAGGTTCATATCCGTGAACCTAGGACACAAACAAAAAATTCAAATACCAACACATGACAAGGTTCTAATACAAACACTCCTCTACAAACTAACACACAAGGGATTTTCCAACAATATAGCAACAAAAACACAAAAGGTCAAACTAGTTCAAACCCATTTTAAATGCAATTTAATACAAACACCTCATACATCTTAACTTTCACCACACATAACCAAACTCAAATCCCAACTTTCACATCTCATACCCAAACACAAATTCCATCTTTCACCCATAACATTCCAAATCAAAACACATCATACACATCTAGGATCAACACCAATTCATCCACCCAAAATAGTGGATTGCAAAACACAAACATGGGCCCATATCATTATGCAGTTGTAAATGCAGTAGACACATCACTTTCTCAAGTTGATGTTTTAGCCAACCAAATTCTTGTACTTCAAAAACAAGTGGAAAACATGCAAATATCAACAAAGAAAGCTTACTCAACACAAGAGCTTTGTCCATATCCCTTTGACGAGTGCATATACATGACTCCATTTCCTCCAAACTATATTATGCCAAATTTAACCAAGTATAGAGGAAATGTAGTCTGGATATATGATATTCTTCATCATCAATATGACCTTGCATGGATACCCTCAGGGAAGACAACTAAACCTGGATAGGAAGGATGGCCTTAGAACCAAAAAACATGGAATATGGTGTGGCTCCTATGGGAGTGTGGATGCTAGTGCAGTAATCCCATAAGGCAGGATTGAGCTGAAGGTTCCAATCATGACCAGTGTCATTGATAGTTTTTTTGAGGATTTTGATAATGGTTTTGATAGATGTCTGGGCTTGATTGTTACCTTGTGGGTAGTATGGGGTGATGAAGTGATGCTAGATATGGAATTTTTTGTATAGTTGGAAAAAATATTGGTTCTTAAAAGGATGACCAGTGTCAATGATGATGGACTATGGGACACCATACCAAAAAATGATGTAATTAAGGATAAACTTAGATATTTGTTTACTACTAATGTATGTCATGGGAATAGCTTCAATCCATTTGGTGAAGTATTTGATCATAGTGATGATGAATTTTTGGCCATTAGATGAGGTGGGATGGATTTTACCTATGAGGTGTATTCCCCATTGGGTGAAGGGCCATGGTGATGTGAATAACTATAGCTCTTGAGTTGGTGCATGTATGAGGTCTCCATGAATTTGAAACTGTCGACATTTCTTGACAAAGTGATATGCATCATGTTCCATTGTGGGCCAGTCGTATCTTGCATACATGATCTTCTTGGCTAGGGTCAAACCACTAGAGTGATCTCCAAATATACCTTTTTGTACCTCTTTTAAGGTCATTTGTGCTTCATCAGTATTGAGACATCATAGGAGGGTGTTGCCTAGGATTTGAAAATAAAGAGTTACTAAAATGGGAGAGAAAAAATGAGATTTCTCTTGAATAAAAATTTAGTCATTCACATTGCACTAAAAAACTATTACATTGTATTGGCTTTATAAATCCATTCAACCTATTAACTACCCAAAACCACCCAACAACTAATCTCTACTAACTAAAGTGATTATTGCATAATTACTTACATTATTAGCCGATAGGATACTATACATAGGGGAACCCCACCGGCATCTCCAGCAGTCAGACACTGACGGGAACCCCACAAAATTTCTTTGGCTAAAAATTCTCTCTGCTGACGCTATTTAGCCCATCCATCTCGTTAGCTCTTGAACCGAGGAAGGATGAAACGGTGTCAAGTACAGAATGGCTTGTCCATGGGTGACCCACGTCCTCCCTTCCACACACAACACTATCATATTCTCCAAAGCCGTAAGCTCCAACAAACCCATGCCAAAACCCTCCTGAACCTACCTAGGAATCCCCCGGGCATGACTCTAGAAATGAAGATATAGGCAAGCAGATCCATTTATGGGCTTTTGGGTCAAAGCCAAAGGCCTAGTTATTCTTTAAGAATATGTTGTTTTGGCCGTAGAGGAAAAACCAGGGCTTTTTATGATCTCTGAGGTGTTCTCCAAAGGAAGGTTCAGTCGCAATGGCATACTAGTGCTTGCAGATTCTATAGCAGCTGATTATGGATGATATAGGTAGGCAAGAGAGTATAAACTCTATTATATCTGGATTCAGGCAACTCCAATCCTTGTCCTCTATGCATTTGGGTTGTGAGAAAACTATGTCCATTGAAAAATCTAAGAGCGCCCCAATGGAATGTGGGATGATTAAGTATGTGGGTTGGGTATAGAAATGGTATAAAATGGGTGGACTGAGCGCATACAGATTTAAGTTGAATAGACGAAGGCCTTTTGAAGATTTCCAAATGTAAAGAAAGGGGAAAATTTTGAATACAGTACGAAACTTGTGGGGTCACTTTATGTAAGCTTCTATGAAAGTCGTGCAAGAAGCATGGCTAAAATAGGTATATGGGTTAGGTGTAGAATTGGCTAAAACTGAGGAATTGAGTGCATGATCCCAATCAAAATTTGGTGGAATAAAAATTCAAATTATAGATGCTAAAACTACAGTGTCTATGTAAAATTCCCTGTTGAATTTCATATGGATCACAAAAACAATACGAATGAAAATTGTCCCACACAATGCTCTTGAGTTGGTGCATGTATGAGGTCTCCATGAATTTGACACTATCAACATTTCTTAACAAAGTGATATGCATCACGTTCCATTGTGGGCCAATAGTATCTTGCATGCATGATCTTCTTGGCTAGGGTCAAACCACTAGAGTGATCTCCACATATACCTTTTTGTACCTCTTTTAAGGTCATTTGTGCTTCATCAGTATTGAGACATCATAGGAGGGTGTTGCCTAGGCTATGAAAATAAAGAGTTACTAAAATTTGAGAGAAAAAATGAGATTGCTCTTGAATAAAAATTCAGTCATTCACATTGCACTAAAAAACTATTACATTGTATTGGATTTATAAATCCATTCAACCTATTAACTACCCAAAACCACCCAACAACTAATCTCTACTAACTAAAGTGATTATTGCATAATTACTTACATTATTAGATGATAGGATACTATACATGGGGGAGCCCCACTGGCATCTGTAGCAGTCAAACACCGACGGGAACCCCACAAAATTTCTTCGGCTAAAAATTCTCTCTACTTACGCTATTTAGCCCATCCATCTCATTAGCTCTTGAAGCAAGGAAGGATGAAACGGTGTAAAGTACAGAATGGCCTGTCCGTGGGTGACCCATGTCCTCCCTTCCATGCACAACACTGTCATATTCTCCAAAGCCGTAAGCTCCAACAGACCTGTGCCAAAACCCTCCTGAACCTACCTAGGAATCCCCTGGGCATGACTCTAAAAATGAAGAGACATGCAAGCAGATCCATTAATGGGCTTTTGGGTCAAAGCCAAAGGCCTGTTTATTCTTCAAGAATATGTTGTTTTTGCCGTAGAGGAAAAACCAGGGCTTTTATGATCTCTGGGGCATTCTCCAAAGGAAGGTTCAGTCACAATGGCATACTAGTGCTTGCAGATTGTGTAGTAGCTGATTATGGATGATATAGGTAGGCAAGAGAGTATAAAATCTATTATATCTGGATTCAGGTAGCTCCAGTCCTCGTGCTCTATGCATCTGGGTTGTGAGAAAACTATGTCCATTGAAAAATCTGAGAGCGCCCCAATGGAATGTGGGATGATTAATTATGTGGGCTGGGTATAGAAATGGTAGAAAATGGGTGGAATGAGCGCATACAGATTTAAGTCGAATAGATGGAGGCCTTTTGAAGATTTTCAAATGCAAAGGAAGGGGAAAATTTTGAATACAGTACGAAACTTGTGGGGTCACTTTATGTAAGCTTCTATGAAAGTCGTGCAAGAAGCATGGCTGAAATTGGTATATGGGTTGGGTGTAGAATTGGCTAAAACCGAGGAATTGAGCGCATGAGCCCAATCAAAATTTGGTGGAATAAAAATTCAAATTATAGATGCTAAAACTACATTGTCTATGTAAAATTCCCTGTTGAATTTCATATGGATCACAAAAAGAATATGAATGAAAATTGTCCCACACAATGCTCTTGAGTTGGTGCATGTATGAGGTCTCCATGAATTTGACATTGTCGATATTTCTTGAAAAAGTGATATGCATCATGTTCCATTGTGGGCCAGTAGTATCTTGCATGCATGATCTTCTTGGCTAGGGTCAAACCACTAGAGTGATCTCCACATATACCTTTTTGTACCTCTTTTAAGGTCATTTGTGCTTCATCAGTATTGAGACATCATAGGAGGGTGTTGCCTAGGCTTTGAAAATTAAGAGTTACTAAAATGGGAGAGAAAAAATGAGATTGCTCTTGAATAAAAATTCAGTTATTCACATTGCACTAAAAAACCATTACATTGTATTGGATTTATAAATCCATTCAACCTATTCACTACCCAAAACCACCCAACAACTAATCTCTACTAACTAAAGTGATTATTGCATAATTACTTACATTATTAGCCGATAGGATACTATACATGGGCAAACCCCACAGGCATCTCCAGTAGTCAGACATCGATGGGAACCCCACAAAATTTCTTCAACTAAAAATTCTCTCTGCTGATGCTATTTAGCCCATCCACTCGTTAGCTCTTGAACCGAGGAAGGATGAAACGGTGTCAAGTACAGAATGGCCTGTCCGTGGGTGACCCATGTCCTCCCTTCCATGCACAACACTGTCATATTCTCCAAAGTCGTAAGCTCCAATAGACCCATGCCAAAACCCTCCTGAACCTACCTAGGAATCCCCCGGGCATGACTCTAGAAATGAAGATATAGGCAAGCGGATCCATTTATGGGCTTTTGGGTCAAAGCCAAAGGCCTGGTTATTCTTCGAGAATATGTTGTTTTGGCCGTAGAGGAAAAACCAGGGCTTTTTATGATCTCTGAGGCATTCTCCAAAGGAAGGTTCAGTCGCAATGGCATACCAGTGCTTGCAGATTGTGTAGTAGCTGATTATGGATGATATAGGTAGGCAAGAGAGTATAAACTCTATTATATCTGGATTTAGGCAGCTCCAGTCCTCGTGCTCTATGCATCTGGGTTGTGAGAAAACTATGTCCATTGAAAAATCTAAGAGCGCCCCAATGGAATGTGGGATGATTAAGTATGTGGGCTAGGTATAGAAATGGTAGAAAATGGGTGGACTGAGCACATATAGATTTAAGTCGAATAGACGGAGGCCTTTTGAAGATTTCCAAATGCAAAGGAAGGGGAAATTTTTGAATACAGTATGAAACTTGTGGGGTTACTTTATGTAAGCTTCTATGAAAGTCGTGCAAGAAGCATGGCTGAAATAGGTATATGGGTTGGGTGTAGAATTGGCTAAAACCAAGGAATTGAGCGCATGAGCCCAATCAAAATTTGGTGGAATAAAAATTCAAATTATAGATGCTAAAACTATAGTGTCTATGTAAAATTTCCTGTTGAATTTCATATGGATCACAAAAACAATACGAATGAAAATTGTCCCACACAATGCATGAGAATATTTCCATGCCCTCATATTTTGTTCGAATAGATACATTCTGCCAATTTTCTTTCTAACCAATATGTTTCTGCCATTGTTGATTTTCATAACTTTTTTGGCTACCAAATCCTTCTTATATATTAAAACCACTGACTTAAAATAAACATAAAAAATAAAATAGGCTTCTGCAAACCGAGCTAATTCCAGAAAAATAATAACCAGAAAACTAACCAAGACCTTCAACTGTCGTGTAATAAGCCTCCCGTGATACAGCCTGCATAGCTCCTATCTACATGTAGAATCATATTTCAATACACTCTTATTATTTGATACTTAGCAAGGAATTAATTCAAAAGAAACCAACAATTAAATTAACTAACCAAAAACCCTATAATATACATTTAAACCAAAAAAAACCTAAAAAATCCTACTCCTACAACTTTTACAAAGCTATCTGCAACGCCATTCAACAATGGATGTCCCAAATTGAATAATGCCTCCCCATTATCGATAATTGATCTCCTGTCCATATCATTCAAGTTCATGCTTCCCCACCTGTGTTATAATCAAAGCTCAAGCATAAAAGCTCTAATTTAATAAGAATTTTTAGGTCTGCGAAATCTTTTCCAAATGATTAGATGCTGAAGTTAAGATGAGAAAGATAAAGTATGTGTGAGAGTTTTCATTAAAGGAATTGACACTTGCCCTCTTAGAGATGCGACATGTAATTTTAAGTGTTGTGATTAACTTGTCTACGTGTTTAATTAAGCTCATTTATCTCAACTATCTTAGTTGTAATGCAACACGTCACGGATAATTCTTTATTTGTTTCAAAAGCTAAAGTTGTAGGGAATATGATATTTAATTTTAGCTACATATATTTGTTAAAAAAGTATATGCATTTAGATTTTTTTAATTATTCTAGAATGATTTTTTTTCAAAATTTTAACTGATAAATTTAGCAATTTGTTTTTAACTGTAATAATAAATAATATATGATTTTTTTTTAAAATTGTCCCACACAAATGATATAAGAAATTTATAAAGATAAAAAAATTAGACATATATATAAGAAATTTTTAGTATATACAAGTTAGACATATGTAAATATAAGAAATTTTTAAGAAAAATAAAAATTGTATAATAAATAAAATAACTATTTAACTACAAAATAACTTATACATACTATAAAAACAAATAAAATAAATAAATAAGTAGAGAGGGAAGGATAGAGAAAGAGAGAGAGGAGGGAAAATAAGGAGAGGGAAGGATAGAGAGAGAGAGGAGGGTAAAGGGATGAGGGAGGTAGAGAGGGATAAGTGAGATAGAGATAGGGAGGGAGAGAGAGGTGGGATAGAAATAAGTAGAGAAGGAAAGAGAGATCCAGAGAGAGTAGAGAGAGAGAGAGGGAGGGGGAGAGAGGTAGAGAGGGATAGGGGAGATATAGAGAATTAGAGGGGGAGGAGAGAGAGGTAGAGAGGAATAAGTGAGAGGGAGAGAAGAGAGAGGGAAGGAGAGAGTGAGCAAGAAATAGGTGGGATGGAGGGAGGGATAGGTAGAGAGGGATATGTGATATAGAGAGAAATAAAGAGGGAAGGAGAGAGCGAGAGGGATAGAGAAGGGGGGAGGGATGGAGGGAAGGAGAGGTAGAGAGGGATAGGTGAGATAGATCATTGCTTTCTTCACGATGTCCACTATTTTTCACAGTCATAAATAATGTGGGCTTGGCCTATTGGAGTAATTATTGCACCTTATTGAGGTGCAAGTGCTAGTTTATATTAAATATTAATCTATGTTATGCACTATTTTCCAACACCCCCCTTTAGTGCTAACATAAAAAATTGTATTATATCATTGCATCCATTCCTCTTAGCATCAAACCAACCTCTAATGGAGTAAGAGGGAATCTTCCTTCCATCTTGATTGCACAATTCCTAATAACATGACCAGTTCTGTTAAATTTTCCCCTCCAATCTCTTTCATGTGCATCAAATCCATTTCTTGATTTTCTTCCTTCCCTCCATCATAGACACAAGAGAAGGCTATTGTATCCTCTTCAAATCAAAGGTGCAAAAAAATGTACTTTCCACTACTATTGGAGTTGTGCTCAATCATACGGTCCACCAATTTATCGACAAAAGAAGAAATAGGCTTGGAAAACCTTAATGCTTCATAATCAGCTAGACACCTTAGATTTTGAACCCTTAGTGGAAATTTAGGAGACAATAAATTTGAAAATGGAGAAATACATATGACTCCAATGGGCAGCTAATAACATTTAACATATGAACGATAGGAGATTGGAAAATAGAGAACTAAACTTTGAAGACCTTAAATATATTATATTTGCAGTGGCACTCTGATATCTGGCTGCGGTGATGGAAACTATGGAACAGAATAAAAATGACATCCATAGAAATAGTCAAAGGCATTGAATGGAGTCCAACACTTCAATATGAATTGCATTCATTATAAGGAACTTCTACATTTTTCAAAACCCTATTAGTTTCTCTAATATAAACACACTTTTGTAATACATTGGGGATTTTTTAAAATTATTTTCTAGATTTTGAAAATGAACATGAACAAAATGGAGGGAAAAAAATGGAAGGAGTGATCAAGATAGAAAGAGGGAAAAAAATGAAAATGAGTGATGAATGTCATAGATTTGGACATGGTATGCACTGCTCCTTTATTGAAAAAAAGCAAGAATGGTGGACGAATATCAATGGTTGTTACACATGGTCTGCACTACGTGGCCTTTGAATGAATCACTTTGGATGAAGAAAAATGAATGGAAGGAGATTAGAGAGAGGTACAAGAAGTAACCTACTTTGATACCATATATTAAAATGGGAGAGAAAAAAATGAGATTGCTCTCGAATCAAAATTTAGTCATTCATATTGCACTAAAAAACTATTACATTGTATTGGATTTATAAAGCTATTTAACCTACAAACTACCCAAAACCACCCAACAACTAATCTCTACTAACTAAAGTGATTATTGTATAATCACTTACATTATTTATATTAAATATTAATCTATGTTATATACTATTTTCCAACAAAAGTGTCACTGATGATGGTGTATTTGGATGTCTTTTAGATGAAGTTCTTATGTTGATTGGTAGATAGGTCAAGGGGAATGACTTGGTCATGTAAGTAGTCATAAATATCTCGGTACTAAGGGGAGTTAGGAATAACAAGTTCACACACCATCTCAGACTCAAGAATATCAAATGTGGGAATTAATAGCTATTCCACTAAGAACTCGTATTGCAACACATTATTTGGAAATACCCAAGAGAGGACCAATTATTTCCATTGCATTTTATACCTTGTTTTGGAGTTGAGGGGCCTACTAAAAGATGTTGTAAAGTACTACTTGAAATTTTCAACCATCTGTTTATAAGGGGTGAGCTTCTCATCCTTTGTGTCATAGTCATCATTGACTTGTTAGATTACCAATTATGAGTCACCATACACCTAAAGTATTTTTATCTTCTGTTTGATGGTCAGGCAAAGTCCTGTGAATAGAACCTCATACTTTGCTATGTTGTTGGTGCAAGAAAAAGTAATTCAGAATGACTTGGTTATGGTATCTCCTTGGGGTGTAGCAAACAATACACCTTATCCTAAACCATGACTTGTGTGAGATCTGTTGAAATATAATTTACATGTTGTGGTTGTGTCTAGTGTGAATATAGACTCATCGGGGAAGTCTAAAACCAATGGATGATCTGCCTTGGTGGGTACATCTGCGAGTTGATCAACTATTACATGTCCTATTTCTTTTTGTTCAACATACTGAATGTCATATTGAATTAGTATCATAACCCATTTAGCTAACTGACCCGTCAAACTTGCTTTGCTGAGAAGATATTTTAATGGATCTATCTTGGCTACAAGTGTTTCTTGACAGTTCAACATGTAATGCCTAAGTATTTGAGTGGTGAAAATCACCACAAGGTAGGCATGTTCGATAGGACTATAGTTGATTTCATAACCCACCAGTGTACAACTGATATAATAGATTTCTCTTTCTCTACCTTCATCATTTTTTTGTGCAAGTAATGCCTCCAATGCTGATTTGGTTGATGATATGTATAGTAGGGTGATCCCACAATACTAGTTTACAATTTTTGGCCAAACTGGACATTGAACTGATTTTTTTAAACTAAATCTTCACTTTCGGATAGCTATAGCAGCTAAACTGTGAGAAATTTGAAGATGATGCAAACTAGTGATTTGTGACACTTTGTTTGTAGATTCTAATTTTTTTTATTTTTTTTTTAAATTTTGGAATCAGATTGCACTTCTTTTTGCATCTCCTTCAAAAACTAGTTGTTAATAGTAAACACCATTTTTAAAGAGTGACATTACTGGCTAACACAACTTTTTTTCAATGAAGGATAAATTTTTTATTTTTATCTTTAATTTAGATTCATAACTAAGATATAGAGTGCATGGAATTGGTTTCATAGCATTTCATTGAATATTTTTTTCTTAATTAAGCTTCAAAGTGAAACGAGTTATAATTTAGATATGATTTATTGGCTAAAACATAACTTTGTTTGTATGTATCAATTTTTATTTCTTTTTTGTTTGATCAAGGACATCAATATCTAGTGCATAGATATTTTTTAGATTTTTCTTTTTATAATCTACTATTTTTCCACATGTGAAGAATAGAGAGATTGATTTTCGATGAAAAACCTACATTCACAAGAAATAAAAAATAAATATATAATAATCAAATTAAATTATTTAAAATTATACTTTTTGGGAAGCTTATAATAAGCACTACATAATTACAAAAAATAAATTTTAAATGAATTCATTTGATCCCCCAAAAGGTAAAACAAAAGTGGTTTTTTATCAGCATTTTAATAGGTCTAAAAGAGACTCCATTATAGGTATGGTTTTAAACTAGCGGGGTTTTATCCAAGGGCGTTTGATCTAAGGTATTTTAATCAAACCCTCTTCAATTGGAATCCTTTAAATGGAACTTTTCACGGCTTAAATATTTATATTTTTTAAAATTATGTCATTTCAACAAAAATCAGTATCTCCCAGAAAGTGTAAACCACTATTGTGGGATCACCCAGTATGATATGTCATCCATCAATAGGAGACATTAGGACTGGTGGTGCTAATAGGTAATCCTTTATTTGTTGAAAAGCTTATTGACACCATTATATTCGCATAAATGGTATTCCTTTTCTTAGCAAGTGGTGGAATGGTTGAATTTTTTTTGTGAGTTATGTGATGAACCTTTAGATGGAATGGAGTCTACCTTGGAGTGTTCATAGATGATTTATATTGTTTAGTGATGACATGTCTCTGATAGCTTTTACTTTAGCAGGGTTGAATTAAATGCCTCTTCTGGAACAAATGTACTCTAGGGGATTTCTTGAAATTACACCAAATACACATTTCTTTGGATTTAGTTGTAGTTTATACTCTTCTAGCCTCTTATAAAAAAATTCTAACACTCCTAGATGATTACTTCTTGTCAATGATTTGGCTAATAGGTCATCCACATAATCTTCCATGAGAGTGTGCATGAGGTCATAAAATATTGTCATCATGGTGCATTGGTATGTAGCCCCTACATTTCTCAATCCAAAAGGCATGACGTTCAAGTAGTATGTTCCCCAAGGACATGTGAAAGCTATCTTGTGCTGATCAGCAAGAACTGCTTTAATCTGATTGTATCCCAAGAAACCATCCATGAGGGATAGTATCTCGTATCTTGTCATTAGGTCCACTATAATTTCAATATTTGGCAAGGGGAAGTCATCTTTTGGACATGCCTTGTTCAAGTCTCATAAATTAGTACATTTGTGTATTCCTCCATTTGGCTTAGTCACTAGTACTAAATTAGAATCCATTCTGCATAGTTGATAAATCAAATGAATCCAACATCTAATAACTTCTTTAGCTTAGCCTTGACCAATAGGGAAATTTGCAGATGCATTTTCTTGAGTTTTTTCTTTACTGGTTTAGCATCAAGAAACATTGGCAAGTGATGCAAAACCAACCCAGGATCTAGACTGGGCATGTTAGTGTAAGAGCAGGCAAAGTTGATTTGTCTTTCCACGAAGAAGGAACAAAACTTTGGTTGTTCTATTTCTATCAATGATGCTACAAAGTGGACAATCTTAGGAATTTTATCCATGCCTATGTTGAGTTATATAGACTTTTCAACTAGCATGGGTGATTTCTCTTGATTTATGGGAAGTCCAACCCTCCATCCTTGGGCACCTCATAGAGGCTTTCAGCCTTGGATGCATCCTTTCTTTTTACTTTTCCATAGTGTAGAGGAACCTTTTGGTTTTCACCTAGAGACCTCTCCTTTTTTGCTTAATAATTCTCACTTTTGTGACTAAAGGGGTGGAAAGACTCCCCAAAGTAGATCATGTTATCAAGATGTATGGAAAATCCAACTTTTTGATCTTTGTAAGGAATTCCTTCATGGATTCCCATAAACTTATTGATTGCTTCATCATTTTTGAATACATCTAAAATAGGTGGTCCTTTCTAGTCCCAATCTATCAAATATGGGTACACTAAGTGCATACCATCATTAGTATTGTCAAGGTTTAATGAATGGGTAGATAGGCTGAAAACAAAAATGTTGTCAAAACCCCAAAATGAATTGATTCAAGCTTTGGATTTGGTCGAGGGGTTGGATAGTTTAAGTTCTTAGAATGCCTCAGATAGGTCGTAACCACTGGATGTGTAAGATTATGATTCCCACTCATTGGAATTGATCTTAATATGGGAATACTTAGATATCTCAATATCCTTTGAAGCACGGACTTCCTTATTAAAATATATCTTATTAATTTGGGGATTTCTTTACCATCCATGGCTTGAAATTGGTTTGCACTCAGTTCATTAGGAATTGAAGCTTCGACAAGAAATTTTTCTAGGATTTCTTTATGGCTTGGTGACAACTTCAACAACTCAAGGATGGAAATTAAGGCTAGATTTTTCTTAAGTTATTCCACAATGCTATAGTCAGTTGATGGCCTACTTGTGGGTTTTATTGAGGGTGGGGCTCCTTGGATTGTAACTCTCCCTCTTCGAGTAGTTACATTGGACTCAAGATTTCCACTTAGTATGGTTACAACTTGGATGGTATCATCGTCATGAGAGATATTTCCTATGATTTCATCATGAGAAAATTTATCCTTTTGGTAATCTTGTTATTTTCCTTTGTTGTTTCCCCTAGAATGGTTAGGGATTGGATCATTGTAAATCTTTAGGTCTTTATTTCTAGGCCGATGTTCTATGTCGACCTCCCCCTTTTCGATTAAATATTGCATGATATTCTTGAGCCTCATTCAACTGTTAGTGGTATGCCCCTTGATTTTGTGAGATTCACACTGGTCATTCTCATTATACCAAGGGGGTTTGACCTTAGGTTCCTCATAGTTTTCTATGTCATTAATATTGATGAGGTTCTTTTGGACTAGTTTGTGCATAATCCTTATCTACATGTACATTGGAGATAAACATATCTACAAGTTGTTTCTCTAGAATAAGCCATTTACATTTGCTCACTTTGTGTCTCCATCTTTGTAGGTACGAGGCAAATGATTCTCCTTTTTTTTTTTTTATAGAGATCGATGATTGTAATGTCCTATTTTATGTTGTACAAGAAATGTTTGAAAATTTTATCTGACAACTCATCAAATGTTCTGATACTTGGTAGTAAACAACATAACCAGTATATAGTGGGCCCACTGAGACTTCATGGAAAAGGCCTCATCAAGTAGGTATCATTTCCTTGCAGTTCCATGGAAGATATTGAAAATTCATGTACATGCTCTATTGGATCTCCTTTCCCCCTATACTTTTCAAATTTTGGTATTTCAAAGCCTTTGGGGAAAGGTACCATGCATAAATTTTGATCAAACATATATGGAAAAATGTCTTGTAGATCATAGCTCTTTGTTGGCTTTCCAAACTATTCTGATATTGACATTGAGGCATTCCTTGGTATCAATTTTGTGGTCCTCCTTGTTGTTGTTAAGGATTTTGATTTTGGGTTTATTGAATAATGTGTTGTTGAGTTTAGGGTATACCTTTGTAGTTTGTCTATGGTATCCATTTTCTTTGTGAATGTTTCTGAAGGGTACCTTGTTATTATGTTGGTGGTACACCTTGTTATTGTGAATGATGTTGAAAGGTACATTGGTGGTATACCTTGTTGTGATTTTTTTTTAAGGGTGCCTTGGTATTGTGTTGGTGGTACACCTTGTTGTTGTGGATTGTTTTGGAGGGTGCCTTGGTCGTTTGTTATTGGTACACCTTTTTTTGGGAATTTTGTTGAATGGTACCTTGTTGGGAAAATGTGTCTCAACCTTAGAATTATATAAAGGTTATTGTTGATAGGATATATATATATATATATATTTCATAGTTACATCGATAGGTGTAATATACAATGGCATCAAGGGGGAGGAGTGGGATGCGTGTAAACTATTTTTTGTTAACTTTTTTAGGAAACTTCTAAAATGGTCAACATACATTAGATAAATGATACAATGTAAATCTAGACCATTAATTATTATGTTTTAGATATAATGGTGGATATTTTGTTGGCCTATCTTTCCCTAGAAAGTAACTCTATTTTATGAGGGCATTGTATTATGACTGCGGTAAAGAGATGGTGATGTATTCTAAGAATCTGATAGTAGTCGTGTTGTCTTTGAATCTCTGAGTGGTGATACTCTTGTGAGAAGCTTGCTCTACAAGTATATTGTAATCTTTATGATTTATTGAATAATATTTTAAGCAACTTTTGGAGTGTGGGACTTTTCTCTCGAAAGGGCTTTCCTCACATAAATCATTGTGTCATGGTAAGCATGATATTTATGTTTATTTCTATTGAAGTTTCTATAACCATTAAAGATCTGTAAAATCTTTGCATTATTATCCTTCAAGATTAGTGTAGGAATTTTTTCCACTACCTTATCTTCCTTGCAAGTGGTATCAAATCCTAATCACCTTTGGTTTTAGTTGTGGATTGTTGTATTTTTTAACTAATCCATGTTTGAGTGGGAGGTTATGTAGAAGAGACTTTGTGTTCTTGTTACTCAAAGGAAAAGTTCATTAGGGAGAATAGAGGTGGATAAATGTTTTGGAAATAATTTTGAAATGTGGAAGCTGAAGATGGAGGATCTATTGATAGATCGAGATCTATGGGATGTTGTTGATGAAAATGTTTCAAGGTGTGCAGATCCTACTCAGGCTCATCAATATGATGTTATAGACCATAAAGCCAAGGGTCTAATCAGATTGTATTTGGAAAAATCTATTTTAATTAATGTTCATGAGGAGACCTCTACATAGAAACTATGGAAGAAGCTTGGTGAGATGTATCAGGACAAATCTTTAGTGAACAAGATTTTCTTGAGGAAGAAATTTCATTCCTTGAGAGTGGAAGAGGGTGGAAGAACCATAGACCACTTGGAAGCATTCAATATACTAGTGGATCAATTGGCATCCGTTCGTGTCAAAATTGATGAGGAAGAGAAATGTCAGATCTTGCTTTGTTGCTTTCCTAATTCATGGGATTCTCTTGTTATGGATATTGGGAGTACTTCTATTATTTTGAAGAATATTTGGTGGGTTCTTTTCTTTCTAAAGAGATGAGGAGGAAGGTATCCATCATTTCCAATGTTCATCGAATACATAAGGAAAAAGATAAGAAGAGTGAGAAGCATGACAAATCCAAGTCTAGGGGGAGATCTAATTCTCCTGTAAAGTCCAAAGTTGTTTGCTAGAACTGCAATAAGAATGGACATGTTCATAAGGAATGCAAAGAAGAAAAAGAAGAAATTTGATTATTGATTGTAAGTCTGAGAAGGAATATTGTGACGCTTTCATTGTAGCTTTGACAACTCATGCATGTAATGATACATGGTTAATTGACTTAGGCGCATCTATCCATATGACCTTTAATAGAGATCAGTTTTCTGAATTTGGAGAATTTGATGGAGGTAAGGTGTACTTGGGTGATGATTCTCATTTAGAAATTATTGGTCATGGTAAAGTTAAAATCAGGTTTCCTAATGGTAGAATAAAGAGAATTAATGGTGTGTTGCATATCCTTGGATTAGCACAAAATCTGTTATATGTAAGCAAACTAATAGATGTGCGTGTGTAGGTAGTATTTTTTGATGCAGGATGCAAGATGGTTAGAGGTGCTATGGTGTTTACTAGAGGTGTTAGATATGGAAAATTGTGTAAGATTGATGCATGCACTGTTGAGTGCAATAGTACTTCTATGAAAATAAATTATGTGGAAGAAGTGAGGGTTTCACCTTCAACAGATGATCATGTCTTTTGGGTACCCAAGGGTTATATTTCTTCTAAAAAAAAGTTACCTATAGAGAAAACTATGTTATGGCACCAGAGACTTGGCCACATTGGAGAAAATGGTCTAAGTACCTTGAAAAATAAAAACCTTGTTGAAGGATTGTCTGATTGTAATCTTGAATTCAATTTCTCTGAGCATTGCATTTATGAAAAATAGAACATTCAATTTTACTCAAGTTCTCATAAATCTTGTGGTGTATTGGATCTTATTCATTCTGATGTGTTTGGTCCTATAGATTTTCCTTCGATTAGTAAATCCACATATTATGTTTCATTTATTGATGATTATAGTAGAAGGACATGAGTGCCTTAATGAGCCTAGCTCAAAACTGACCGGAATTTGCCCTAATTGGCTGATTGTAATATTGTCAAACAATTTGAATGCAACCTTGCAGCTTGCTGATGTAGTGTTTCAGTCTGGAGTAGTTTGATAGAATGGATGCTATGACAGATTTAAATACTTCTTCAAGGCCTACAATCTGATCTATTATGCAAAAATGCAATTCTTTTTGTATTTTTGTGCAAAT